>JAPYMA010000977.1:0-207018 GCA_035041965.1 Anisakis pegreffii
CATTTATTTCAGCTTGTATCATTATGCATTTGACTTATACTGCACAATGATAACCCATTGCGCAGTGGAAATGAAATGCATCCTTATGCATCTCACTTACTGAGCACAATCTGCTAACATTGTGCCGTATGCATTCACTCAGTTCATTTTGCATTAGTATGCATCTCATATGCAAACTAATGCCAGTGAACTGAAAGCGTACCGATGCATTCAGTTCATTGCAGAGCACTGTATGTTCTTTCACGTTTGGTTCAATTACCCAACTTTGAGGTAAGCTTGCAGCACTGTGTTCGTTTGCATTAGTTTGCATACTAATGCAAAACAAACTGAATGCATACGGCACAATGTTAGCAGATTGTGCTCACATCAGTAAGTGAGATGCATATGAATGCATCTCATTTCCACTGCGCAATGGGTTATCATTGTGCAGTATACGTCAAGTGCATATTGATACAAGCTGAAATAAATGCACAGTGGGCAATATTTACCAATGCTTTGCCTTCACCTATTCTCAGGAAATAGAACAAAGAAGTGTTTTGCCATCAGCGAACCCAGTTTAAAGATTCAAGTAAACAGAAATTATCAAAATGGCTTTCCACCATAACATAGCAACTGCTACATGTATTAATTTGCAGTCCCGCTCAATAACCTCTACTGTCTCCGCCAACTTAACCCCTCAGAAGGTAATTTATCCTCTCACCCCTTATGAAAACCACTTATATATGATCACAATTATCCAATTGCAATGTCAAAGTTTCTTATCAAAGAAAATGTTATGTTTGCGGCTTTGGACTAATATGATATCCACTCATGTCTTCCACATTTTCAATTTTGTACGATCCATTTCTGCTTGGTGAAACGAATCAACTAGAGCAGCTTATTATAGATAAGTCAATAAGCAGTTTTGACGTATTTGTAGGTAGAATGGCTCGTCGATATACATTTATGTGTAATATTCACATATGAATGGAACATTTGCTCGTTCATTTCGCTAGAAATAGCGATTTGCGTTACATTTGCACTTCGGTTTGTGCTGGCACTGCTGGCATCTATTTGACGTGTCATTTACACACTGTTGATCGTAGAGCAGGACTGATGTACCTTTTGCAAGCTGTAAATTAACCGAAAGCAATTAAGCACATTCTATCGTGAATGACATCTTGAACTTGAGCACAAGCCAGTTGGTAAACCTAATCAGAAGAATAAGCTGAATGCTAGCTGATGAGGCTAAACTGGAACCGGGTGCTTTTTAAAGGGTTCCAAAATACTGCATATTCATCAAGGATTTTTTGGAAAAGTGATAGAATTCGAGATTCCCAGAAAGCTACAGCATCAGAACCGGTACGCTTTTCGTGCTTCCGGGTAGTTCTGAAGCATGCGGGTTTGTTTCTAGTAAGAACCATCCCGTGTTTTTGGTTTAGTCATATGATGACCGTCCAACCTCCCCCTTCCTTCTGTCTAACGCCGATTTCAGTTGAGGTAATGCACAAATGAGGAGTTTGTGCATGTGCCTTGCAGCTGTTTGTTATGGCTTTTAGCCGATAGCAGCCTATTACTATAGTGTACTTATTGATTATGTATTATTACAAGCAATCTTTAAATTTGAATATTTGATTTGAATATTAATAACGTCACAGATAATAATGTTTTGCATGTTCAATGATTATTGTTCATTCGGAAGTTTCAGATTCATAGTTAGCAATCATCGGCCAGTGTATTCGAATATCACATATAAAAATCAAGCGACTCAGATCGTTCATTTATATATATTTCACTAAAATATAATACCACAGTTGTTTCTCAGAGATGAGTGTTTCAATTTCGTCGCAATTCGATGCGTTGATTGACAATTTTAAAAAGTCACCCCCTTTCTACCATTTCTCTGTGGCACTTCTTTCAATTGGTTAGTTATATTTTATCGTTAGTTAATTTATCGATCTCATTATGATAGCAATGCATAATGTTGATGAAACTCAATTTAAGACTAAACTTATATTATAGGTGCATTTGTGTCTGTATTCGAGTCGATATTCAACGTGTTTTCATTGAGTGCTTCACAGATGATGGTTTCATTTGAATTATGGCGATTGATAACGAGTGTTTTAGTTGAGAGGAATTTGATTTTGTTGATTTGGTCGATTTGTTGTATTCATATCACATCATCGTTGATTCTGCCAGTTTGGGGTCATTTCGAATTATTGAAATATTTTACAATCGTTCAGGTTCAACTTTTATCATTTTGTCTGCGGTATTTTAACAAATCTGATTCAGTTATGAATTTTTTCTAATATTTGTTCATTTATTATTAATCATTGATACTGATTCAGTTAAAATCTAATGATATAATCCAAATCCATATAGATAAGTTCATCAGTAGTTATCACGCTGATAGCGTTCCTTTCATATGTGGTTCACAAGAATTATACCTTATTTTATCATGTTCAATTGTATGGTTGTGCATCTATGTGCGCTGCTTCCTACGTTGCTATTAAACAGGTGATTTGTTTATTAATTCATCAACTGATTCATTCTACATTATTACTATCATCACTGTTATTGTTGCTTATCGATGAGTGATTCTATCAAAGGAGTAATTGGATGAGGTGTTCAAGTTCACTGGAAAGAAGTGGAGTTGAAACAATAATAGAGTATAGCCAGCTGTTTAGTACTAACTATAAGAAGCAAGTAGTTTCAGTTTCTACCAGACACAATCTTATTGAGTAGTCGGGTGGGTCGTCTCAAGAATAATCATCTACCAATCTTATCGTTATCGATCATAACGATCTTATCATTGATTGGTTTGGTTCGTTGGTCGGCCAGTTTACAAGTGGCACTTGGAATTCAACTGGGATGGGTCTATTTGCGTTTTTATCAGCCGCATTCTGATATGGATTTGGATGGTGCGCAAAAAGATGATGCTTCTTATGGAGATTACAGTGACCACTTCGCCTGGGCAACGTTTCTTTTGTTCTATGATTGATATTTATTTCCATATATATCCATTTTATTTCGTTGTTAATCAATCACAGAGTATCATTATATTTTAGTATCAATTTGTTCACTTTTAAGTTATGTAATCATGATGAGTATCATCTGATTAAGTGAATGCGCTCGTAAAGTTATAATTTTATTTCATTTTGAAATCCATTTAGTTGTTGCGATATCAGTTATCATTTCTGGTGATAAATTAATCAATTAATTAAGGTTGTTCCCATCAAAACTACAGCCAATGATGAGTGTAATTTCTGGTGTGGTTTTCTCAACATTGATTCGACTGAAAATATGTAAGCCACTTGTGAGGCATGTTGATATAACAAAACTGGACTCTGTCAGTGTGATTCTACCAAGTTTACAGGCCAAAGATACTGAGAGGCGACGGTATTATTTTTATTTATTTGAAGATGACGATTCAGTTTAAAAGAAAATGTTTGTAGTGTAGTTGATGGTGTGTGTAATTCAGTGTTTACGAACATGAACAAATGATAACTTCAGTCAGAAAGCATTACGCGATCTAACGGAACGATTGAGTCGTACGAAGCGAGTCAGTGATGCAGATAACACGGTGTCGTGGTCGGATAACGACGACGAGACGTCATCCGATGTCATTTCTCCACCAGGAACTGCCCAGATCGACTCATCTCAAACAGCACCACTCCGTGGAAAAGAAAAGCACGAACCCTTATCAAGTGCACAACCTTCATCCTCTCATCAGGTTATCAGTTGCCACTTATCATTCCTCGAGAATATATTAATTGCTGCATTCGCAACTAATAATTGGTACTTATAGTTGATTTTGTAATTGTTAAACATCATGAACCACGGATTTTTCTCGTCGTGTTAATAGCACTCTCATATTCATCAGTATGATTACTGATGTTAATTTTATTGTTTATAATAATTTTAGGTTGATATCATCGAGTCAGTTGATTCTGTTGACAAGGACAGAGACAAAGGTGAACGAGAAAAAGCCAATTTTGAGAATATTTGAAAAAAAATCCAAAATATTAATGAAATGATACGTGACTCCTTCGTGAAAGTGAGCGCAGTCAACGGGATTTCATCCAGCAGCAGTCCTGCATTCAACCGATATTTTATTTTGTGATGAACACTCTGTTCGCGGGTTCTAAATGTAAAGTGTTGATGATGTTCAATAATAACATTTCAGTGATTGTCATAGGTGATAATTTATTATTTTGTGGATATCAATATGGACAGTGAAATTATTTTATGTTTAGGTGGAGAAATACCAATGAAAAGTGATTTAAATGAATCCCACATTACGTTTAAAATAGACATATTCGTTATTTTATTCTGTGGTGTCGTTTCAGTTCATTATCCATTCTCGAGTTCATCGTTTTCTTTTTTTATCATACATTTTTTAAGGTGAAATTCAGTTTCATTTCACTTTATCATAATACGTTTCACCATTCATTCTCTTCCATCTTCTATTCAATATGATATTGTGCAAGTATTGTGGACTAATTGTGATATAATTTGTCGTTCATTTCTTCTTCAATAAACGTTTAAAACTTTTGAATCACATTCTCTATTCGAATCAATCACATCTTAATGCCAACCATCGTTTCCATTTATGAGCGGTGTTCAGCGTTGAAGCGGTTAGAGCGCTTGCCACAAGTTGACGGACGGTAAGCTGTTAACCTCTTCAAGAACGGACGGACACCTTGCCCAGACTGTCCACCCTCGGCCGAAGCCAGGAATGTCCCTCACAATCAGAGAACACACAAAAATTTCAGTGGATGATATTACAGAGTCTCAGACTCTGCACCATTGCTTGCTTCTGATGAGCAGATGCATACTGAATGAAATAAATGAGTAATATAAGCTCGTTTATAGACGATTTCTAAATATGCACCGTAATTAATGATCAAATTGATCGACATTCCAAGATCACCTCATCAAAATTTTAAATTATCATCTCTCATCAATTACACCTGACAATGAGCTAACGTTTTATAATACACTCACAAAATAAATGCGTTTGCTGAAAAAATCGAACCGAAACGAAGTATGGACGGTTGCTGAATAGTGGACAGGCACTAAATTGTATGGGTAAGGAACTAAATATCCGTCACTGGTGCAATGTTTTGATATACTGGTGACATTTACAAACTGCATTTCTCTAGCAGCATTTTTAGTTGAATTCACTAGCGTTGAATGTGAATGTTATTGAGAGTGTTCATTTAGAGTTGAGTCATCGAGTTGTTCCCCTCACCTGCAGACCCCTTGCATATATCAGTACACCACTTACTATTATGGATGTTTCTTTCATAATTCTGCATTTCGAAACATTTCCAAGTTTCTCGGATTTTTGAAGAAATCTTCAGAATGTTTTGAGAGAAGCTTTCATATTTGTTGCGATAACCAATAAGAATCGATAAATCCATCTCGAGTGAATGAGTTTCTATGGTAAATTCTTGAAAACCGTTGTCATATCGTTTCAGTGGATATCATTAAAACGATAAGTCACACACTCTTAATTGTAATGATCCAGTTGAGTGTTGATGATGATTTATTTCAGTTAAGTATAAAGTCGCAATCGACCAAATCAATGTCGTCTTCATCGGATGAAACAAAAAAGTCAACTGAACTCGATCGGTCAGAATCACCAACAACAAAACAACA
This sequence comes from Anisakis pegreffii, assembly GCA_035041965.1. NCBI lineage: Eukaryota > Metazoa > Nematoda > Chromadorea > Rhabditida > Anisakidae > Anisakis > Anisakis pegreffii. The sequence goes on from JAPYMA010000977.1 coordinate 5,644, forward strand.
ATCATCACATAAACGTCATAGCACCAGTAATAATAATGACAGTATGGCCGTTCGAATTTCAGCCGTAACTGGTCAGGAATGGATTGAAAGCATTTCTGCAACTGAAACTGTGAATTCTCTTAAGGTATTCACTTGCCAAATAGACTTTTATTCATCACTCCGTAAAGCATCACTTGGATTAGACGTTACGATTCAAGACTGTTCTTTTCAGCAAAAGATCTGGCAACGAAGTGGCTTATTGCCTTATCATCAAGGACTGATATTCAGTGGAGAACTGTTATCCGATGACGAAGCATTGATAAGTTTATATGGAATAACAAGTAATTCAACTATTCGACTCGTTATACTCACTAGATCTGGTCCATTATCCGTACAGGAACAGAACGACAGTGGTTATGATAAGCTTGTTTCAATCAATCGGTTTGTTCGTTATCTCTTTGACATGCTTCATTTTAATCGTTCCATTGATAGCAGTGATGAATAAAATTTAGTTGTAGTGATGAAATGATGTCAAGTGAAGCGAAACAATGTAAAGAAGAAAAAGTGGATCGTGTCTTTGATGAGAAGTTTCTGGACGAGAATCGACGAACACTGTTTAAGATGTGTGAATTACGTCGACAGATGCGTCGTTTTAAAAATGTAATTCATTGTGATTATCCTAATTGTCTTATTTGCCATATTAAGCAGTGTTCATTGATTGGAACAGTAAGCAAAATTCAAGGAGAAAGAAGTGATGCCACGCACATCCGAACCATCATCGCGGGTGTGTGTATCAGCACCAGAGGACACGAGTGCAAAAGAGAGTTCAATCGGAGACGATGACAGTGACGAATATGACTATGATGATGACGAAAGTAACGACAGTCTTGACCATCACAATGCCAATCAGATGAGCAGTGCTCAGGGCCCATCGCATAATCAACTTTTATCATCCAACATCTATTTTAACAATAGCAGCAGCAATCAACCATCCACTTCAAACTCAAAAATCGTTCTCAACAAAAAGAGTCGTCAAATTGCATCGAAAGGTATTGTTTTTTTTTAAGATGCTTTTTGATTGATTAAATTTATTAATTTTACTTCGTCTACGAGACACTTTTCAATGATAGATATGAGAGTTGGATAGAATAGACTCTGTTGAATTGTACTTTAGTTGTAAACAAATTGATAATGATAATCAGAATGAAACGAAACGAGTGAGAATATTAAAGATTATGAATTTTTAAATAGTTTCCTCTTTTATTATGTGCATGGTGAAGGAAATTTCTGATTGTGACAATTCATAAAAGAAGTCATCTGCGCATTTCGGAATATGTACATCTGTCCAACGTTTCGGCGTTTTACACCCTCATCGTGGAAGAAATGAAGAGAGGAAGAAATGCCTCAGTTTGTGTAGATACGGAATCGAAATCTTCATGAGCAATTATGCAGTGCACCAATTGATTACAAGACTATAATGTTAAAGGATATGACAATAGCAACAGCAATACAAATGGGAGCATTTGCAACACAAAAGCTGTCAACTCATCGAAAACGACACACAAATCGATGCCCTCTTCAATAGCACCACAAAAACGATTGCTCTTACCGACGCATAATCCAGATGACGATTCAAAACGATCACCTTTTCATGATTGTCATCTTCATGATGCTACACATTCCGATGACGGCTGCAGCGAAGAGGTCTCTTCCGGAATGATCATTTGTGACTTAAGTTATGACTTCAGAAGGTATTTGTTTGTTTTTATTGCTTATTTTCATTCTTCAATGAATACATTTAATTGAATGAATGAACTAAGGTTACGCGTTCGCCGAAAGCATCACACTACGAGCAATAACGCGACAACATCGAGTGCCTTTCAGAAGACAAATCGAGCTCGAAGTAAACCCAGGAACACATCCACGCTATGTTCATTTGCAAACAATAAGGTAAATTACTTCAATTTGTCAATTATCCACGTTACATGTCCAATTTTAATGCTGTCATATTCAATATCAGTTTGATAAAAACAACTGAATTGATTCAGAACAGTGATATAACTACGTCAAGTGATGATGAAAGACAACGACAAAAACCGTTATCCATCAGACGCAAATCCTCAGAGACTTCGTGTAATCTTAACGCAAACATGATGCCGTCCTCGTCAATATTACTGTCGAGCAATCCTTCTGCATTACGTCGTTCTTGGTGGTTGTCTCGCTCGGTTAACAACAGCACCGGTAACACTACTAGTCAACAGCAACGGTGCAATGCATGTGCCGTTAAACTAAACACAACCCTCTCATCAATTGCTTTCCAGTGTCGGTCAGTTTCATTTACCATTATTTCGTCGCCTCTTTACTTTCACCGTTTCCTTTCCTAACTGCTGTAAAATGATAGAGTTGCATCGGTCACTCTTATCATAAATGTTTAGATGTGGTAAAACGTTGTGTGCCAGACATCGTGCACCCGATATGCATACTTGTACTCGTCTTCGTAAACTACAGGATGTTAGTGATTGATCATTGTGATGTGAGTAATGAATGTATTCGTTTGTAATTTATGATCTTACTTGTAATTGTAATGTGACACATGTGAATGATCGAATAAAGCTATCTTAATCTTTCAATACTTGCACAATCAGTACAGCTTGATGTTTTGTTGGATACGAATATGGGAATAAGTGCACAAGAGGTTCATGTTGATTATTAGAGTTACAATTCAAAAAGTTTTATACAAATTAGGCGACATTCATTTGACGTTACTATCGGTAGAAGTCATGCCTGACTTTTCGTTGACTATAGTTGATATGTTTCGTTTTTGTAATCAAATGCGTTCTCACTGTAATTAGTCAAGTTTTTTATTAATGCGAGTGTCTGAATGAGAACGTTCACAGCGAGAATTCATGGGAACATCAATGTTTTGAACAAACAAAAAGGGAATGTTTAGAAAGGCGGTGGTAAGAACATGGGAGGTGGAACAGGTACAGGCGCATGAGCATTAGATCTGAGTTGTGATGAGGGAGGTGGGGGTGGAGGTGGCGGTGGTGTGTCCGAGATGAGAGAATGGTGATCTCTGCCAGGACGGTTGCCCATCGATTGCTCACCATTCGGGCCTCGGTCGTTACCTGTTGTACCTCTGTCCAAACGAAACGCGAACTGCATAAACAACTGCTTCGTCTCCTTATTCCACAACACCCAAAACTTATCATCACCGTCCACATTCCTATCCACTTCCCTTGACGGTATTTTGAACGCGATCGTTTCGTACGGCTCTGCAGCGAACAGCAGATATTGCCACCGTTTATCCGGCGGTTGTATCTTCTGTTCGTAAGCAGACATGAATCGATGTCTTGGTGTCACTCCTTCTGCTATCTCCGGATAATCTATTTGGAACAATAATGCTTGTTGACCTGTCGCTGCATCTCGTTCCTTTGTAACCTGCAATCACCATACTGACTACCTTCGTCCTCAAGTTTTTATCATTGAATACAACTGTTTATCAAGATCAAAAATAAGATCTGTTTGAAATATCGATACCTTGTAACCGGGTCGGCCGATTTTAACAAATTTTTTCAACTCGACTTTAGGTTGTTGAGGTAGAGGTAGATATGGTTGATCAGTCATTTCTTTCGCAGCACGTCTCGCTAGATTCGACTGATGTTTCTTTCCTTGTGTATGAGCCAAATAGGATCCTTAATTAACTGATTAAGTAACGATACTGATGAAAATCACATTTGTAGATTCATAAGGCTGATGTCTTCAACCATTTGAAGATGGATACAGAAAACAATAAACTGAAAAGCTTAAATGAAAGAATACCTTCATTGTTATGGAGCGTCAAACATAATTTGCATTCATAACCACCCAAATGATTCTTCATAAAATATGGATCCTTCTGCAGATCGATTGTTTCGAGAGCTAACTGTCTCAACCGTTCTCTACGATCCACATTTGCATCCGACCACGACGCTACCCCACCACCACCAGTCTTGCCTCCAGCTCGATTTTGAAAATCCATCTGAAATAAATTATTTCATTCGATTTATTATTTCCTACCATAACTTTTCATCCACGCGATCGACTCGTTCATTCTACATTTCATATCGAATTTACCACACTTACAGATTCAAATCCACTGCTGCAGTATCAACCAAAACAAATACAAAACAACACATGATTCACGTAATTTTACGTGAATTTACGTAATTCACCGCATAATTATTCTACGCGGTATTCATTCAAATCATTCAAATCCACATTGAGAATAACAACGAAAGATAAGATAAGATAATGCAAGATTGCAACCCCTCAAACTCGACCAATTCAATCCCTCCCACACCTCTAGTTGCACAGTAACAACAAACGCTCAAATCACACAAAATTCCCTTTGCACTCATTGAATTATCGAACTCAATGTAAGTCTACGAAAACTGATAGTGAGTGAATGTGTGATGAATCTACGAAACATCGCCAAACTCAAAGGGTGTGTTCGTTCAAATGCGCAACGTAGTGGCTGTGCTACTAGCTATGCACGCTTGCATTACTATCAGTTCAACATTGAAAACACTAACCAACTCTTACACTGACTAACTCTCATACAAGAAACATGTTGCACGATTAAAAGCGATGAAGATACTCATTCAAGCCAAGAGTAACTTACAAGTGACGATGATTAGAGTGAATTACCCTGATGGATTACATTTTCTCTTTGGCTTTGGCTCATATCGGTGAACAATTTAATTATTCAGTAGGAACGATAGAACCATCAGTTTGTTTAATGGGTATCTCCTCAACCTGATATGAGCCTCAGCCTGAGTCTGCGCACAAATGAATTCATCACCATATTTCAATTTGATCGTCACCACTTGTTCTTAAGTTATCCAAAGGATATTTGCACTGGGGACAATTAGACTACAGCACCACTGCATGATGTGAATGAATGGGCACTTTCAGAACAATTCCAATTCTATCACATATAAGAACCGTAACAACCGAACTTTTGGTTGACCTCAGCTCAGGCTCAGCCCTAAAAACAAGCTCAAACTTTGGCTTAGGCTAGGGCTGACACTTATACTCATACTACTGGCACTTCCTTATCCAGAAACATTGAATAGTGTTCCAACCCGAGTTTTGAAACAAAATTAGCAAATAATCATTTGCAGGTGATATCTTTTGAGGGAATGACAAGAGTAATTATCACAGCATCATAAAGTAAATTGATAATCATATACAAGCCAACTCATAGCCTGACTCAGGCTCAGTAACATCCATAACATTGGTACAGCACTCACCTTCGAGCAAGACTTTCCCCCACAAGTGGGAAGCGCTCTAAGTCTAGCTCGGTGAATGTGTTCCGTTCATTGTGCATAATATATGCAGTTGGACTATTCAAGTTAAATTTGTCTGATTCTCATTCTCAGATAGTCTCAAATAATTGTGATGGCGGTCGTGTTTTTATCAAATGAATGTGGTGATTCGTATCAGATCATGCCAATATATAAACTTAACAAAATAGTGATGTTTCTGGCCTGGTTGAGGTTTTTTCTGACAATATTGAGCAAACACATTCCATAAATCGTTTGCAGTACCGCTGAACTACAAGCCTTGAACTCATCAGAATACTTGAATCACACAAATAGGCTATCCGAAGGTTAACCGAAAAGTTTCTTGGAGGTAGTATTCGGTTTGTAAGCTGTAAAAGTCATGTGCATGAAACGGACACACCGATCATGTGGCTCGTTATCGGAAGTTGTTCATTTCTGAATAAATTTTGAATATACGACAAATATGTTTCAAAATAATACAGAATCAGTAATATGAAAATGAACATATTTTAATATTCAAATTAAGAATTCATCAATTGTGCATAAATTAAAAGAACATAGCGAAGTGAACGAAACGATCAACTGATAATTCAACTGATAATTATTTTAAACAATAATCATTATTATGAAAAAGATTGTTGTTGAATTCACGAATTATCACAATGGTGAGTGGAATAAATAATCGTTAATCGTGTATGACTGCGAGTTGATTTCGATTCAGCCTAATTGTTTTGACCGTACGTATATCTTCTTAGGTTTATTCGTTTTGGACTATTGGGTTTTTTTTCGATGAGAACTTTCGCTTCTTCTTCTTCTGGTATTCTGAAATGAGACTATATAGGTACGTTTTGGGCAGGTGATTTTTCGTCTGAAACAAAAGAAAAGCTGAAAACCGTTGATATCTATCCTCAGAAAGATGCATTTCGATCCCAAATCAAATGTTGTGAAATTTCCCCCCATGAAATTTATTTTTCAGGTCATTCTATCCATCAAACTGCTTTTCTTTCGCCCAAGGCGCCGTTGTAAAACAAGTTCCTATTTCTAAATGTTTTCGCTTGTCTTTAGACTTAAGAAGAACGTGTCTTGTTAACTGAGCAGTTTCCCGTAGAGTTCGTAGAAATGAAGGAACATTGATAGCAGTGGCATAACCAGCACTTTTTGCGTTATTGGGCAAAGCTGAGAGTACGGTAGGCTCAAAGATAGCAACCCATATACCATTGAGAAAACAACTATATCTCCTCAACTAATCATTATTGCTCAGCAAAATATATAATATTCTGATTGTAGAGATTCTGAGCAATCGAATGGTGCAAAGAAATTCATATGTTATCGGGCAAAGTTGAGAATACAGTTACCTTGAAGATGGTAACCTCTACAGAGCTATATTAACGTATTCATATTGATCAATGGTGATACAACGTATATGAATGAACGCCTTGGCGCTTGTTGTTAATATAGCTTAATGAAAATAGCTATATCTGCTCAAGAAAGCAGAATTGCTCAACGAAATATATGTTTTTCTGAATGTAGAAGTTCCGCTGGATTGTAATTTTGTGAAGAATGTATTTGGACGAGAAGGTATCTCTTACAGGGACAATATATTAGAGGTTAACAGAGATGATTTTATATTCATAGATTTATAGTTAACAAAGATTTATGATTATTTTCAGCAATATATGAGATACGAAATAAGGAAGAATAAAGCGTGATTTGTGTGGGTCTTACGTTGTCGATAACGGCTAAATGCAATGCTGGGTGATGCACTTCGATATTTTATCAGGAATGCATCCTGGATTTTGACTGTTGACACACCAATTAGTTCACGATCTTAATTTCGTATCATTGATGCTTATACTAACAATAATAGTAATGACAATATTATTAAATTACTACTAGAACTCATGACAATAATAATACGAAACCCTAACCACCGAACTGATCGATACGATAAATGGGTTGTTCGCCTAACCAACGTCGTAAAGGTGCTACTCGATTTCTTGACGGCCTTCCTGGTGAATGGTTGTTCTTTGACGATGGAACTGTGAAGGAACTTACTATGCGATTGAATATTCATAATGGATTGACTATTCATCATGATACATTTAAGCATATGATCGTTCAGCATTCAACGCGCTGGCGTATCAAAGAATAAGTCAGTTTCGCTTCTAAACTGCGGTTCATGAGAAACAAATGAATTTATCTGATATGAGGTTATAGCATAGGTGCTATAAGAGCGCATTCACTGTTATTAATGAACAACCATGTGCTAATCAACTTTCAATATTCAACAAACCGATGGAGCGTTTCTTCAAGATGGCCATCGGTTTTCTAGTTCGATCGTGCAATTTTGTTGCATTCAGCTGTGATCTCTGCGACTTTGTGCTTTCGTTTGCATTCACTGAGTTTCAATTGTATCTGATTAGAGTTGCGTCGTTTCATAATTATAGTTGCTAAGTAGCAATAATAATAACGCTAATAATGCGTAGAATGAAGTTACAGGTTGAATGGGATGCTGGTGATGAGTCCATCAAATGTTGCTGTGGTAATCCAATAACAAAGCTGATAGTTGAAGAGGGTGACAAGCAGGATTTGTTATTATGGTTGTGATCATTGTTATTTGATGTCGGTTCAATTATAAACGTCGAACACTTAACCGACTCAATTGATCGCTCACGAATGATCATTCTTTTACCATAAGAGTTTATCGACGACTCCTTAACAGCGTATTAATTGATTGAAACTCATTTTAGATGTTAATCTCAATAATCAAGTCATTATTGTAACAATGGATTAGGTACAACTGTCTTAAGACTTTGTTGCAACGCTGTATGCTGTCGATCAAGCATGTATGCTGCAGGTGAATTCAGGTTGCCTAATAATGACTCTACGAGCTGAGACATTGCTTAATTTTGTACATCATGCTCAGTATATCTGATAAAGGTGTATTTAGGTCATTTCAAAAGTATCTGTACCATCCTAAAACGATTAAGATATATAACACGCTGTTCTTCACCTCCAAACCAGCACTTTTACGTCCTTCGAGTAACGTTTCTTCATCGTAACTGACCACTTTTCTTTCTTCTTCATTACCATTGCTATCAGTGTTATTACAATTGTAATTGTGATCATTTGTGACAGCTAACGAATGGTTATTAAATAAGAAATGCGCAGATGAATATTCCGAGTGCGACACTGGAGTGTTTGTGTTTGTATACGAAACAACAACGGTGTCTGATTGATCCAAACTCTTATTAGTTCCCATATTGTTCATATCATCTGCACATTGTTTCTTTTCATACGCTTCGTTCAAAAATGATGCACTATTGATTTGATTGTCGATGAATTGCATCGATTCTTCATTCAACTCTGCAAAATTCAACGAATTTGAATCATTCACATCGCTCGTCTACCAGTGTGCAAAAGTGGCATGTAGAATGGATGATTTTGATGAAATACGATCAAATTCATAAGGTTATCGCATTGTTTAGTTAGATAATCTGTCTTGAATGCGGATACTGTACGTTGCTTCATTTCAAATGAGAGCAATATGATCCGGTCACGAACATGAGTTTGGTGCATGATTGGAAGGGAAACGTTGAGAAGCACTGATATGGAAGGGGAATGAATAAAATTGAAAACGTCTTATTCACGCGTACGATTCGAGGTGGACGATGAGGGTGTAGATGTGAGTATTGATGAATCGTCCAATAAAGATTTCGATATGCTCAGTTCTATTGATGGAGGTATTTCTAGTGCCATATTGAAGTCTTTCAGTGACTGGCGTTGCTGAATGAGTGTATGTTATTGAGAACAGCATATGAAGACAAAAACAAATTCTGTTCTTTTGACTGATTCAAATGACAATTATTTCTTTATAGAGCTGGAAAGAGTATAGGATTCCGTGATCCTTCTCCGCAGAGGCAATCTTCGTTTGCGAAAAATCCCTTCAACTCCATTTCTTTCTCATATTTGTTAATCTCAGCCGAGTGTGCACGGGTGAATGAAGGATTTTGGTTGGAGAGGGCCACGAAATGTGTCCTTGAACATAAGCACAAGTGGTGGCAATTTCTCAAACAGCTTCAGAAAGACTAAATTGTTCAAATCACATTCCTCTGAAGAATTCTTACGATTCGCTCAAAAAACCTCTCGAATTTATCTTCACCAATTCTCAGTCATCTTTCTTTTAGTGACTGCCCTCATTCTCCGGAGAATTTGTTCGGAAGGAACTTAAGAAAACTGGTAACGTTTCCCTCTGTTTTGCTGATCTGCTTCTCGTTGAAGCTGTATTTTTGATCAGTTTTCAGTGGTGTTGTTTCAAAGATGATTACTGATCCGATCTTCGTAGTCGCTATTTTGGCTCTGACTGCTTGGATTATTTTTCTTATCAAAAATTAATGCTATACAATTATAGCAGCCTTTCTTTGTTCCCCTCAAAGCGGTGCATATTCTTAAATGTTGATGCTGGATGAAATGTTAACCGAAGTGAGCAATTATCCTAACTAATTATGTATGAATAATTCTTGTTCAGAAATACGCCACATTTTAGAGGTTTGTCCTTGTTATACGTAATTTACTTGAATATCAAACGTCATAGTGCCTTCACTGACTCTCCAAAAGGTCTACTCACAAAATCGGAGATCCCTCTACCCGAAATCACCTTCGGATATGCAGTTTTTCCTGCCAAAATCCCCCCTTTTCAAACCTAGTAACACAATACATTAATAAAATATAGAACATCAATGGTTGTAGTTGGTAGTATTTCAAATAAACCTTTAGCTGCCGTTCTCTGACAGTTTCATATAAAAGCGATCGTTTCAGGACAGATTCTTGATTATGAAGAGATGATGTTGTTTGGTCGTGATCATAATCGTAATCAGTGTCACAACCACTATCATCGTTAATACCCTTATCACCACAGCTCATTTCCTTTAGCATTTCGTATTCCAACACCTTCTTTAAAGCCAAATCTTATAATATTCCTACCTTATATCATTCGAAAATAGTGATAGCTTGAAAAAGCGATGAATCAATCTACTTCAACATTCAGTTCATCGAACCCAAACCACCCTCATAAATTGTCAACATATTCACAAACCCGTCCTCGTAAAATACGTCTCGAGGTTGTTCTTCTGGGCCGTGGTGGAATAACTTTGAACTGGTGATTGTCTGGTGATTGTTGTTCACTTGCATTCATTCTTATTTCAGTTCTAAATTATCGCTCTAATTGTATTAAACATTTGTACCTTCAAACATGCACACCAGTAGGAAAATTGAGCACGAGCATTCGGTAATGGAGAATCAAAAATAGATTTTCCGAAGAAGTTGATGGTTGTTGAATGTGTTATGGTGTAAAGGTTATCAAAATTCATCGAACACAACAATTCTTGAAATCAAAAATTCATTGAAAAATCGCAATCAAAACTGATAAATTGGTAAAACAATAACAAGACCCCATTTGAACTGCACCAGTGCAACAATAACGGGTCGAGTTGAATTCGCATCATAACAATAAATATTTCTATTATGCAAAGGGATGACATCAATCGGATATGAAAAGTGGAATATGATCAGTTGAGTGTAAGCAATCAATGAGGCAACAAGAAACAATAAGTCAACAGTTGAACAATGCGAAAAATCTTCATCTAGCTATCAACATCTCTGTTCATTACATCGCCATACAAAACAACCACTAATCATCAACATTATGTCATCAATAAAATGTACTTCGAATCAATCGAGAATCATATTATAACAGCAATGGTGATTTCATTAAATCACAATCAAAAAACAAATGGCACCACTGAAATTACGTGAGGAATGTTTCACTTAAGGCATCTGATTGCAATGGAGTGCACAGATCGGTGAGTGAGAAATCGAATAGAAACTTTGGATAAAATCGTCGAAAGAGATTCACTTTGCATAAAATCATCGAAAGAGGCAAGACAACAATTAATAAATGGAACGATAAACGCAATGTTAAGGGACAATTAAAACGAACATTTACAAGTGCACACAGTAAAAAAAAGAAATGATAATAAAATGCAATGTGGCCTTTTTATGCCCAAAATTTATGCTTTAGTTTGGGTGCAAGATGACTGGAGATATTGGTGAAGAAATCGGGAGCGCCATCGTTATGGAACTGATTATGACTGCCACTATCGCCACTTGCAATTGAGACGTCATCATCACCATTGTTGCTGCAATTTATTATTTTATGGAGTGATTATTGCTTTGCAATACTCATAATAAGATGAGTGCATAAGCGATAATGAATACGCATTCGCAAAACAAACAAAAACAATTCAGCAATCACACAATCCCAACAACTCACCAAACAATTTTCCAGTTGTTCCTTCCACGCTTCGCCAAATTCGATGCGGCATAGAGATGTGCAGGTACGGATATAGGTGACGTGACAATACCATGCATATAGCAAAGACAATTCGTTATGCCTTCCACCTCGTCCAGTCCCATACGCGGCTCATCATCCACCAGCACCGTACAACGGATTGGACGTGCTGTTCCCTGTATACACACAAAATAATCAGTCAGTCATAATAAACAACGACAACAACAATGAAACTAACCATGATAGATTTATGAGCGACCAGTATGAATTCAGCTTGTGTGGGATGCACAATGGACGAATCAACACAAGTGCCTGACGGTACATTTTGCTGCAGAGCGTTGCCATCGACTTGCAATGAAGTGGGATTATCGAGCAGCAGTCGATAGTTCGAATTCGTTTGAACACAAATCAGTGACAGTCTGATCTTGTTAGGAGGTGTTGAGGACGGAAGTGCTTCGAACGCAGCACGGAAAGCATTCGCTTCCAAAGTCATCACCTAAATTGTCAATTGGTCACAACCGTTAATCAGTAGCAATCAACGACCCACGATCCAAATCACTACTAGTCGAGTAAGAGCATAATATGATGTTTTTTTTTCAGATCATGAGGCCAGCAAAGAATAAGATGAAGAAGCAATAAACGAAACGAATTGAATCAACGAATAAGGACCTTTTGAAATTGACCATCAGAAATACCACCTCTGAATACAATAACATGTTCTGGATAAGATTTATTTGCTGACTCTTCCTTGAACTGATTCAGTGCCTCGACCAAATGTTCTTTTAATGACTGAATTGTATAGACTCTCGGCTCTTGCATCCAGTACAATCCACGCATTCCGAATTCACTTCCACACGTATACGCCATCTTTATTTGTCAACATTATTCAAAACACTTTCGAAAAGAGTAAAATAAACGAATGAATGAATGGAACGTAACCAACCCCGACAACAGTAGGTTCAGATGCGTGGAAACCGGCTTGACGTTCGTAAAAAGACAGCGGAGATGAATGCGACATATCAAGTCCAATGAACATTCGAGTTGGACGCAGCCATATTCTTTTACTGCAAAAAAATTGGGGTAATCAGCGACAACACTACGCTCGGCGAAGAGCACATTGAATCAATAAATGCAAAGGCAAATCCAATACACCTTATTTCATTCGCTAATTAATTCTTGTAACTACATATTATTAAACGAATGATGATTTTCATCAATCCCTTCCTCAAATCGCAGAGTTACACTTTTCACCATCCTCAAAAGTGCCTAAATACTCGATCGTACAATTAACGCAGTTGTGTGAACCGTCAATACTGCCAATCATAAAACAATGAACAACGAACCATATGTCTTCGTTCAAACGATTGCATCGCATAAAAGGTGTCGAAGCGGCAATCGCATGTGAGATGCCACCTAGTTTTAGATTCATCTTCATGATGAGATTATCAAGCGTCATTTCAGCACCTCGATTTCCGATCGATCGCTGAATCGTACCCGAAAAGATGTGCTGTGTTACCACCGACGCTTGCACCTCAGTCAATTTCATTTTATCTTCAAATAAACATCATCCTCACTAAACGACATTAACATCAGTTGATACATCTATTCAAACTATACAAGACAAACCATGCACTGGATCGCGTTTATCTTTTGTGATGAACATCACATACTCCACACAGTTCTTGCGCATCATCTTCATCTTATCCATTAAATAATCCATATCAACACGATCGATTGTTTCTATTCGAGATGGTCGTTGTAGCTTTATGCCATGACTTTGAGCACGTTCTATGTATGAGTACAGGAAGCGACTTCAATTTGCTTGTTGATTAGTATACGTCCATGATTGTATTTTAAAATTATTTTTTAAAGCAAATGATTGAAACATGAACCACAAACTTACTCGAAAAGTTCCTTGCTGACAGCATCTTCGAAGATGAACACCACCCAACGTCTGGGTGGGTTTGCCGGAGAGTAGAACAAATGTTGCTGTAGAGCTCGACCCCTATTCAATCGCCATTCCAGGTGTCCACTCGAATTCGGTTCCACTCTATCGTTATTGCCATAGATTATGGCCGGTGGATAAAGCATCTTTGCATTCGCACTTCGTGGCATTTCACTGATATTCATCTGTATTTTTTTGAATTTGAGTATATCACATAATTATACGTCAACAATTGAATATAAAAATATACCCCTAATCGACGGAAATATGGATTTTGATTAGTGATGGATGCAGCACGACGCTGCTTTTCGTTCTCTTCTTTTAAACGGTTGGGCAATAAACGGCATCCTGCGATCAATTCTTCGACCTGAATTCAATTACTCATGAACGTCAATTAATCTTCGAATGGTAAATCAAAGATATACTGAAATGAACACGAACTAAATCGGGAGTTTGCTTCTTATTCTCGACACGTTGTCCTTTGCATACGTCCAGGCATTCCATTGGATAATAATTATTTACAACCTGCGACTTGGCTTGGAAACGTCGTTCAACAATACAAGGCAACTTGGTGTATTGCAGTCCAATTTGATATTTGTGATTATAATATTCTTCTATTGATATCTCTTCATCGTCGATCACTATTATTACTCTTTAAATAGTTATTATTATTATTATTATTATTATTATTATTATCACGCCATATTATATCAGAATGAACTGATGAATCAGTTGAGGTCTTACTTAGATGCACTCTCTTTTGTCATACCGAATATGCTGAAGATTCGCTGGGATTTTGGAAGATGATTCGTGCGCACAACAAGACCTGCAATGAACAAGATACAATCGTATAGTCTCTTCATGGAAACGATATAAAACGAAAACCTTTCAACTGCTTCGCAACTCTTCTGCGTGTATTTGCATCGTTGAGCAGTGTGTCAAATCGATTATTACAAAGGCTCGCAATCAACGCCACCAGGTTTTGCTCCTTGAAGAACGCCGACTTCTTTGCTGCAATCAGCATTCAGTTAATGAAACGATACTAACTCCATTTAACACATCCAAACAATAACAGCAACAATACCGTCCAACTGCGCAACGATGACCGCATTCTCGACACTATCACCAACCACTCTGATATTCTTCGCAAATCCAGACTGCAACAATTTACCACCCTTCAGCTGCTTGTCATGCGGCATCGCACGGTGATATGCCTTATTGCCGAACAACAGATGATCCTGACTGCAATGAATCATCTCACATATCGTTTATACTAAATGCCAATTTGTATCATACGCAAAGAAACGTACTCGTGATACAGTTTCTGGTTGATAGCCACTTCGAGAAATTGTTGAAGTGATCGTTGACGTTCATCTATGCATTCACTGATGGACTCATCGAAATCTCGCAGATAAACCTCTTCACAAGCCAATAATTTGGCTACTATTCCAACCACCTTCACTCCCAAGAAGTCACGACTGTTTGACGACAATTGATCCTTAATTATCAACCATCAAACAACACATCAACAAATCCATCAATAAACTTGTCTCCAGTAAAACAAAAACAAACGAACCATCTTCAGACGAAACTCCTTCTCACCATCTTCGCGGTCCAATATCTTATTGATCGAATATAGAGTGACACCACAATCGTAAAAATACATTTTTGTGTCAGACCCGAAGAAATCTTTATAATTCTTCAACACCGTTGTATAAACTGACCACAGAACACGACGACGTAAAGTTATTGAGACACTGTAATACTGCTGGTAATATTGAGGTATTTGTAAACGTATGACATAAGTATCAACAAACAAGAACTAACTCATTTCTTGGACCGCGAGTGAGGTCTCTGAGTTGATTGTCTTGTTTGACGGCCATCAACTTCAATTCGTGCTTATAAACCTTCTCGGGAACATTCGACAGATCAATCTCATATCCGTTCATCACCACGGCTATCGAGTCTGCCGCTTTCAAACGCATTCCACTGAATTTTTTACCTGAGACACAATAAAAATTGTCGTCACATTACAGTTAAAAGTTGTCATTGCACAGACATATTGTTATGCTTGAAGTCGAATACTAAACATAACACAAAGTGGCGTAAATAATGCTATCACTTGATATGCATATGAAACGGCCTTTTTTTCAAGGTTGAATTGTAAGCTGTGAGACAAATAAAGCCTCAAATAGAAGTTATGTACACATACTTGGCATAACCAATCTCTCTTCCGCTGATTTATCAGTTAACATCTGCTCCATCTTCGAACAATTGATCTCCATCTCTCTTCAGAGGTTATACTTACCCTGAACGATACAAGTAAGAATTCACAATTTGCAATGAACCGAATTTCATACAATAGAAAGCGTTAAAACAAGCAACTTTATAACAGAAATGATCTCTCTGATAATTCGGCTCGAAATAAAATTGCAACCAACCGCTGAGGAACACCACAGGCACAAATGTGAATTCAGTCAATCACCAGTACTCTCCAACTCCTTCAAATTTTCTTATATTCATAAAGAAATGAATAAATAAATTTACATGAAACGAACATGGGGAACAGACAAATTTTAACAAGAGAAGTTTCGAAAAAAACCTCCACCATATGTAAAACATATCTACTTAAAAATGCAGGTGATATCTACAAAATGCAGATTACAAAATGCAAAAAACTACAAAATGCAGATTACAGAAATAGCGCATATTCAACAACATATAATGAATAACAAACAAAAAACACAGAAATACCGTTAAGTTCAATAGTAACAAACAAGAAACAATGATTTACCCACACTTCCGTTGCTGGCAACCTTCTAAATAATAAATTCTTGGACATCCTCGGAAAAATTCATAGAAAATTCTCGGAAAAATCACTAATCTCAAACGGTGAGCGAGCTCACGTGCTCAAAGATCAGAAACTGAGAGCTCGCCAATTACGAATGGAGTGACAATTCGCCAAATGACGGCACTCGCATATCCATCTGATGTGTGTTCGGTAATGTGCATTTCTTACCTATTCAATGTGATTATATATCGCTTTGTAGCGCACATCCAAAAGAATAAAACGTAATGTATGGAGTGGACGGCAATAAGGGTGCGTTCGAGGTTTTCTATTTGGATTGAAGTGCAAATGGTCAAGAAATAATTCAAACTGTTACCCACCCGACAAGACAGTAACATAGCTAAGGCATATACTAACTTGTAGCCGAGATTGAGTACTCCAAAAAATGTAATGAACTTCGAGCGCAAACGTTAAGTTACGAGAGTTTGTTGAGTAGTCATAATTGGTCTATACTGGAGTAATTTGCTGATTAAATAAATAAATAAATACAAGTTGGGGGTATCTTAGAATCGGTAATGAGTCGTTGAGGTTAGGTACTCTACTAAGTTCGGAAGATGAATGGAGCGGGAATTGCCAGGGCACAACTTAAACAGACCAATGGGCAACAACAACAATCAGCTTATTGCTAGTATAGATAAAGGTCAACATATTGGATCATTAAGGCGTGACTTAAGGAGAATAGCATAGACAAAAAAGGATCATATAGGAGGCGATGAATAGGATATTACAAGCGATAATTCAATCTGTTTGTGAACACGAGGCATATGACTGATATATAGTTATGATGTAGCTACAAATGACGATCTATAAGCACATGCGAACCACACAGGGTCAGAGGTCAGAGTGCTTCTTCACTATGTTGTTATGCGCAAATCATATCTCGTGTTCGCTTTTCGCGATATTCCTCGTGACAGTCATATGATGAGTTCGGGAGGACGTATTGTGCACTTTTTGCTGTTATTAAGGAACACTGGAATGGAGTGAATGTTGAAAGTCGCTTGCAGAAACTTCAGATGGAGATCGAGAATGCTTCAATGTTCACTGTACCAAATCATTTCGATGAATGCCAAGGTATGCTCAATTGACCAACATGGGCGCAGCCTAAAGTTGGTAGTTGACAATTTAACAGATTGCGTCTGTCGCCATTATCCGATAATCGCAAAGAAGAGACGTGTTTGTAATCGCTTTGTTCAAAAGCAATTACAAACAGTATAAACAACAAACAAAGTACTCCAACAAAATATTTTCGATTCAAATTAAATTAACATTAACAAAATTAAATATTCACATATTTCCTTTAAAAATTGTTAAGCTAAATACCTAATATGCAAATCAGTCTTTATTGTAGCTGTACAGAAGCTACATCTCAAAGCATAAATTAAGCACATCTTTATATGCATAAAATTTTCACTGCAAATTTGCTTACATCATCCGACGTGTATATGATTGTTTGCTTTTTTTATCTCGGTAAATTTATGCACTATTTGATAATATAACTGCTTATTCCTCTTATCCAAAAACAGCCGATCTCTTTTTATCCTCCTACACTCCAAATACATCATTGTCATCAACAATGTATCCTTATCGCATAACGTTGTCTTTGTCGCACCGCCGCTATCTTATCTGCGCTTCCGACGCAATTCCCTTATTCCAGTGGCTCTAAACTTTTCTTCCTCCAGCACCCCCTAAAAAATTTCAAGATCTCCTCAATCCCCTACAACAACTGTTAAAATGTCCTCGTACTCTTCACACCATCTATTCTATATCTCTCACAGTGCAATAAACAATATATCCTTTCATTGTAACTCATACCAACCCGAAGAAATTGATAACCTCCGTCCGCCCTTATCTTCGGGTTTGTCAAAATATTTCCCTCTCATAATAACTTCACTACACTGTTGGCTGTTCCCCCTTTACCTGCGTTCACCCTCGGTTATTACATAAGCTTCCGTTTGATAGAACTACTACGATTTGATAAGATGTCAGATGCACACATTGAGTAATGAAAATAACTTTATAAATGATTCTAAATCATTTACATTGACGGCAATAAATGATGATGAAAAATGAAACTTGTAAGGTAGCTGAATGATAGAACATTACAAAATGCAACATTACAGAGTTCAAAATAAGGTAAGAGAATGAGTGATGAAATGGAATCGATTCAAACGATGAGAATCATTATGACAAAGCATCCAGTAACGTTGAGACAATGTCCAAATCACCGAAGCGATGCGACATTAAATGGTGTTTGTAACGATCTTTACAATCAGATACAGTAATCAATGGTCACTGTCACAACAATGTCAGATCAGTGCAGCATATCGACATCAACAGTGAATGATTTTGATCCATCAAATGAGCAAAATGCAATAGTACACAACATCAGAACTTAACAGTGAGCAATAGCTCGCTATTCGCTATTCCACTGCTAGCTAAGCTATTTTCTTCGCTACTAACGAATTAGCAAAGCCATCATAGTTTTTTGATTCGGTTGCCCAGCATTGTCAATATCAATATCAAATGAATCAACAAGACTTTAAAATACGAACGATGAAATAAAATCTGTGCAAATAAACGATAAAAATAAATGCGTTGATTGATAAATATCAAACGAATGAAATGAATCGAGAGAGAGATGAATAAATTAAACACTGATGCTGCCATCTCTGAAGTCAGTCTTACCAATGATCACATTCACAATTGCTGATTTACGTTTGCTATTCGACTGCTCGATGACATTCTCAAAGAACTTATCCAGTTTATCCGTATCCGTATCACTCGATAACAACATGCCCAAGCCACCGAATGCCCTATTCACTTCTTCATAATGTACATGCTGCAATTGCAATTGGTTACTGTCATGAGGATGTTCATTCTCATACTATCGTAATCACGAAATCAACAAAATACAACAAACAAAGCACCTTCAGATTCACACCAGTATCATCGTCAAAGATTTTTATTTGTTCTCTGGCAATCTGTGACCAGCAAGCATCGTTGCCTATAATGGCAATGATATTCAGAGCATGCCTTTCGAACGTATCGAATTCCATCAACGAGAAACCGCATGAACCATCTCCATATATGATGAACACATCTCGATTTGGATACACCTGCAGCAATAATCATCCGTAATATAATGTATGACCAATGATAGAGATTAATAAGCACTTTACCAGTTTTGCACCAAGAGCGAAGCCAGCACCTACGCCGAGTGTACCGAATGCACCTGGATCAAGCCACTGTAGTGCACCTCGAGTACGCACTATATAGGCCGCACTGCCAACAAAATCGCCTCCATCCACCACTATTATCGAGTCTTCTTTTAGTACCTTTAATTGTTGACAAGCGTTTATACAGATTACACTGTGAACAACTGAATTGTAATTGCAATTACAAATGCACCAACCTTATCGAGAGCATACAGAACACGTAGAGGATTCAGTTTAGAGTCAGTGGTGTTCTGCAGTGACTTGGTTTGGATTGATAACTCTTGCTGAGTGTCTCGTTCACTCAGCGATGACAACCACACTGACGATGCGTATCCCTTCAATTTGTTGTTATCATTTACTTTTATCTCTTATAATAACAAGATTAGCAGTGCTCAATTTTAATAAGCAGTGATTCAGAGAGGTGAACGCGTTCATGAATGATATCAGTGAGATAACAGATACCTTGTAATCAGGATCTGAACGCAATACGGCAGCAATCTGAGTGAGTGTTGAGGCGATATCCGCTTCAATGAGCACATCAGCGCTCCAGAATAAACGTTCATTCTTTGTGGCTTGTTGCCGACTGCGGTTGATCGAGATTATTCGTGACATCGATGAGAGCACGCGACCGTACGACAAACGAAAATCACACACTGTGCCTGAACGCGATTGATCGTTTATCGTTATCATAACATTCATTATATTGTTTGATTCATTCGTATCATCTATTGCGAAAAACCTCACAACTTTAAAGGTTCTCTTTATCAAACCACCCAATGCCTCGTTTCCCACACTGTTTATTTTATGTAACAAATCAAATATTATGCAAAATGTTTAATTTCGAAAAAACATATTTGCAGAAGTGACCTTCTCACGCATAATTTCGAAATGTATCACATATCAATGATAATAATTCTATAACATAAACGAATCCAACGTATCATGACTCATTTTATACCCTTTCAAAAATTTAGTTCATACTGTACACCCTTTGGCCACTATTGTAACTGTACACTGAACCCTCCGATTAACAATAATTCATATAATTCATACAAACGCCTTTTCAACGCTATTGTAACCCGATGCCTAACCCTCCGATAGCTTATATAATGTGTGCCTTTTAACGCTCTTGTAATCCAATAAAAATTCCGCCGATCGGGCTATGAAAGGCGCGAGTCTTTTTCGTGCACAGAGTTGTTATTAACCGAACGGTTGTTATTGTCGAGCAGCTGTAATCAACACTAAACGGTTGTCAATATCGTCATTGCTATTGTTTTTGTAGTCTTCGTCATTAATTCACGAATAGTAGAATGAAGAATATAGAAGTAAGTTGAGGACGTGGTGATGCGATCATGATAATTACCTCAACTTACTCCTATATTCTTCATTCTACTACTCGTCAACAGAACGTTACTTCGTTTCTCGTCTCGTTCCCGCACAACACACAGTGAAACCAACAAAAACTCCACGACACCATCTATAAATTAATAGCACAATCGCAATACCAGCAAGAATGACGAGATCAGCCTCTTTGAGGGCATCGCGTCGACTGAATCTCATTTGAATGTCACTTTTATTACCCAACAATCCACGCGCCATACCACCCAAATATACTGGTATTGATAAGGCCTGAAGCTACTATCATTATCGCAACGTCTAATATTAACAGATTAATACTGAGACACTTGAAGTATCGATGGAAAACGACAGAATGGAATGGGCAGAATAGAAAGACGACCACCTGAACAGTCTCTTTCAACTGATCCACTTTGATGGGGGACAACAGAGCCTGACTACCGATGAGCAGTAAAGGTCTCTTCGAGTTGCGAATCATCTCGACGCATTTCGTGACATCATTCCCGGTTGGCATCGCCACTGGAACGGGTAGTGGAGTCAAGTCATATTCTCGAGTGAATGCATGTCCGAATTGACGACAGATATGCACTCGCAGATACGTATCCACCATTCTCTTCAATGCAAATTATTATACTTCATTATTCATTTCGTTTATTCACTTCAAAACAATTGAACAACCGCACAAAAAGAACCTGCTTGAAAGATTTGTACTGCTTTGTCGAGTTGGCGATACTCGCTTCTTTCGCAACGAACTGATAAGGATATAGAATATCAATGGGTAGTTCAACAAAAACTGGACCGGGAACGTCACTTTGCGCGATCGAGATAGCTTTGCGTATCGTCGGAATTATGTCGCATACACGCGTGATACGAACTGCATGTTTGCAGATCGGTTTGAATAGGACCATTTGATCGATATCCTTTAGTTATTATTCATTTAATCATTTTATCGATATCACACCAACTACTATCATTCCAATAAAAAACTCACCTGGAGTGCTCCACGATTCTTTAGCAACGTCGGTGCAGCACCTCCTAACAACAACACAGCCGATTCGGCCATCTGCGCGTTTTTGATAGCGGTTATAGTGTTTGTTAGTCCTTAATTAATCGCGATTGTTATGTGCAGATTACACCAAAAAAAAAGCGATCAGGATAAGAGTAATATGGAAACCAGGTCCAGCCGTGACGGCCACAACACCAAACGACTGCCGCAATCGAGCACAAGCATCAGCTGCGAACACAGCATTCACCTCATGTCGAGTATCAATCACTTTAATGCCCAGCTTTTGGGATGCAATCAAAATCGGTGATATATGCCCGCCGCACAATGTGAATATCTCTTGTACACCATGACCCTTCAATTGTTCATAACCGTCAACATTGTCAAGAGCTCTTAGCAAAAACACAAAACTCTTAGTAGTACCTTGAGAACGGCCGCAAGCAGCTCACCACCATGTCTTTGCGATGCTTCATCAACCTTGAACACAATATTTCTTATAATATTTCATTTGTACTCTTCCTTATCATTTGTAAAATCGATTCAAAATAATAAATATTAAAATACACATCACATCAGCAGTAATACAATTGCAATGGCCACCATCAAGCAATCACTATTCAAATGTTGGACTTACAATCAGAAAATTTTCGCTCAAAATGTGATTGGTGACAGTTAAACTAGAAGAGTGTCCATTTATCACTATAAAATCCACTGAAGGATTCAATCAATTATTCTAACCTGGAAGAGATTCGAGATGAAATGTTGTTTCTGATTGGGATGTGCAACAGTATCGTTGATGACCTTCTTCAATTCGCAAAAATTTTTCAAATCCAAAAATTTCCACACGAGTGCAACTATTAGCAATAATAAAATAAGCGCCACTATAAACATCACTACCATCGTGAAATACCCTACAAACTCGTTAATATCACCAATCAAAAACTCCTCCAGTATAATCAATCATCCAACCAACCCAAAATCAGCAGCAGATAATGTCAACCGATCGATAAATCAATTCCATCTCATCTCAATTCACACACCTTTTATTGTAACACTATCAAGAGAGACAGGTAAGAGGTGACCTTATGTGATGGTGTCCTATTTGATTATGCCGATGTTACAATAAAATATAATCATTGTAATTTCATTCAGATCATGCAACACACGTAATGTTGAACCTCTCAATGAGTTACTTCATCAACTAATCATACACGCAATGACCTCGGATTCACCAATCTTATCATAAACAAATAAACAGAAATTACTCTCAAATAATCTCTTGTTTGATATCACATCTTATCATCAAACCAATAATTACAACCATCAACACGTTGATTGTTTTATTTTCACTGCATAACAAAAACAATAACAGTCAATTTCATCGTAAATAAATAAAAAACATCAAACATAAACAAACACACCCATTATCAATGACAATTTTCATTTTAAAAAAAGTGAACAAATGAGTATGCGTTGCATAAAGAAATGGTTACAATGCATGATAACACCAAACAAACAATAGAACGTATATCAATTCCCATTGCTTTATGAGAACAATGGTGATCTATCTGATTACGAGACGACCAGCCGAATCGTTCAAGCAATGGACAATCATTAGTATCTTATTCACTTTTCAGTTGATCGCTGTCAATCCGAATCGGTGATGAACGTCGGCCACGATCTATTTTAAAGTCTAATCCATCCTCAAATTCCTTAAATAATCTTAGGATATTATCAGCAATCCGATTGTCTGTGATAACAAACAAAGAAAATACTCGACATATGTAATTACAACAAATTCGGACTTCACTATCAGTGCACGACGACTGAATTGCAGACGTATTATCTTGCTGTTTCGAGTCATCATTAGGCATCAGATAAAACGCCGTTCCGACACCGTTCGCTGACTGCGCACATAAGATTTCATTCAGATCACGAATACCCAACTTTGAACAAAATTCCATCGATTGTGGATTTCTGCAACGACCAAAATTATATAACATAATTCGACAAGGCTCACTAAAACAACAATGCAAATAACAACAACCTGTAATAAAATTCGGTGTGTTTAAAGGGTTCAGTTGCAGAGTGCGGTGGTGCAGTTTGTCGGAAGTTCAGAGGAATAGTGAAGTGTCCATTGAACAGGCGATCGATATGGTCGAGTTCCTCCTTGGTCGGTCTATAATCGCATCGTTCAGCATCGCTACTCATCTCATCAACACTCGAATGACCTCTCGATGGCATATAACTCACCTTCATACATTATTAGCTCGTTTAGCAAAAGTTCAGCAAAAATTGCAATAAAACAATATTAACTATAATACAACACAGACTCTTGATGAGTCTACAATTAAAAATAACAATGATCTCGAATAAGAAACCCGTTTCGACGCATCTGTGAAGCTGTCAGTCGCCTTCAAGATTGCCAGCCAAGTGGGATCATAGGACAGGTTTAAATCTGCATCCTCATCAACATCAAATTCCAATATCTGCAATTCCAATACAATTCGGAATGCAATACGAATAACATTTATATAAAACGAGTGCGAATAAAATGAGAACAGCAAATGAGTGTAGATAAAGAAGAACAAGACATAAACAAACCTGGATGAAGTGTCGTCTGGGTAACGGCTTGTCGAGCGATAAGAACCGTGTTACATTTTCTTTATTTGATTCTGATTCGGTGCTATCGCTATGTGCTATCAACGCTGCGAATTTACAGTGCAAATGTGCCGCCAGCCAATAGCGTGGTCGTAGCTC
Organism: Anisakis pegreffii; assembly: GCA_035041965.1. Lineage (NCBI taxonomy): Eukaryota > Metazoa > Nematoda > Chromadorea > Rhabditida > Anisakidae > Anisakis > Anisakis pegreffii. The sequence goes on from JAPYMA010000977.1 coordinate 30,426, forward strand.
CTTAAATGATTGTTGATATTCACTCACACTATCTAGCTGAATACAATAAAACAAAACGTATTTCTAACTAACAAAAAAAAAGACATACATGAACCAAGCACATGGTCGCTGGATTGCCCAGGGTATTCTTTTGGATATCCTCTTTAAAGAACGGCTTCCTTCTCAACAGATCATCAACATTTCCATAATCAGTTATACCAGCAGGCCAATCGTGACTTAACATCACATCGATCGGTCCACTTTTGTCATCTGCAACCTCTTTGCCTTTTATCCACGCATGTGCAGCCGTATGGTTAATGCTTAATCATTATGCAAAACAAACCATTTCTGGGTTGTAATTGTTTCAGTCGAAACACATCAACTGCACGAACATGATACACCGATACCGCACTGCCGTACTCATCGAAAGGAGGTCTTTCCCAGTGGCCTATTAATTAAGATTACATTACCTCTTTGAGACGTTATCGTTTCGAATCGACATTCACTTTCACCATATCAACTACTCAGTCTTTTGCTCAAGACACTCAAAATTATAAATTAATAATATAAGCAATTAATTGAATAATATAAGTATAATAATATAACTACTTTAATAATGTAAGCAATTAATTGAATAATATAAGTATAATAATATAACTACTTTAATAATATAAGCAATTAATTGAACTAAATGAACTCAACAAGAGCATCTCTAATTCATCTATTTGCGAATCACTCAACTCACCCATATGATAGTGATGTTTATTGAAGATGCCAGAAAGACCGGCGATTCGAATGCCGGCAAAATTGATGCAGTTCGCATGTCCCATATAATAAATATTGGGTGCAACCCACCCTCCATTTGGTAATTCTTGTAAATAACCCGATGCTTCATGATTACCACCGATGAATATCGTTAATATTGGTGCTCTCTTCAATTTGTTCATTTATTTACTAACATAGCAATTGTTTTCATTATTGAATTGATTTGACGTTCACTGATATCATCACAAATGAAAATGAAACCATTACTCAATAGCTTAATCAATATCTATTGAAACACTGACCAATTCTCCTGAATAGTAGCGATAAAATGTCTTCAACGATCGATACTTCTTGTTCACATGCATATGACTCAAATCACCCGTATTTCGTGCTGCCTTCAATTCTGATTTTATGATATGAGCATTTATGATATATTCAGTAGAAAAGCAAAATGATTACCAGATTGATAGATATCACTTAATGATGCAGCAAGAAATCAACAAATACATAAAGGCAAAATGTACAGTAGCAACCTGATAATCACCACAACTGATCAGTAAATCAATTTTATAGCCATTTCTTCGTTCAATTTCTGTCAAGGATGCGTATATTTTATCCATCTCACCATGACTGCATCCGGCCACAGCTTAAAGCTTTTGTTATTATTACTGTTGTTAACATTGCTAGTATTATTATAACAAATATTTGTCGAGGAGGAAGTCCCAATCGGAAAACAACCCCCGACAATTTTGCTTCCCCACCCCGATGAAATTCTTCCCGCGGCATCCCCTCCCGGACAATTCGTTTCTGATGGGTAGGACAAGCTTTCAGCATGCTTTTCCAGACAATGGTAAATCTTTGCATAACATTTTTTAAAATGTTTCGAATGCTGTGGTTGTAGAATATATCAGTGTGGTGTTCTTGCATGCAGCGGCTGAGACGATATGATTTCTGCAACGACTCAACAGGGCAATAAAGGAAATGTTTTGGTTAGCAGAGCCTAGCGTGAAGGTACGTTGTTTTGTGAAGGGAAACGGAAACGGTGTGAAGTGCGTTGGCTCGATAGGTGAAAAAGAGCTCATTAAAAAACTGTCACTAAAGGACATTCTCGACCACCTACTTATGGTAAGTGGTAGATGTACCGAATAAAAAATAAAAATAGTATGTGATAGTGACGACAATTTCTAGAACGTTCGAAAATGTCCGACTTTTATTATAATATCACAGGAACGAAGTGTTTTTGGTTATCTCACTCAAGAAGAAGAAGGCAATAATGTCATTGTTATTTAAAACGTTTTTTTAATTTTTTCTCGCCAAAGACTGATCACTTTTCCATGAGATTCAATAATACGTCACTGTTAAAACTGTCATATGACGTTACGGTAATCTCTTTCCTATTCAAACATTGCTTCAAATTCGGTGATTTTGCGGCACAAATTCCTGTTTTCATACATGACTCCAGCCCAAAAGTTACTTCGGAGAAAATTCATGAATTAGGGACGTGGATGAGATTCAGTCTTTTCCCGATGTTTCCCGTTCCCATCTTTTTTCCTTCCTCACAACACACTACGCCGATGTATTCGGCTTGACCCACTCACATTAAACTGCAATTCTTGTTCAGGCTTTGGCTCACATTTACAGAATTGTGCTTAGGTTTAGAAGCATGCTTGTTAGGTGTAGGAGAGGTGAAAAACACACTCGTATTACTGCTAGATCCATTGGAGGTGGATACGTTTCTGCTCGTATCGGCATTTTTGCCTCAATATGCTCATTGTCAGTGCGTTTCTGTGACAGTGCAATCAACCTCTCGGAATTGAGTGCAGACGTGTGCAATACGGCTTGATGAAGAATTAATAACGTTATTGGAAAATTGAAAGATAAACACGAACCGATGTGTAATTTCTTTGATAATTTGCATCGTTTTCTTGGTGGTTGTTCAGAGGTATCTGGATCGGTATTAGTTGACGTGCTTTGAGGTGTGATTTCGTCAGCTTGATCAGTGTTTTGCGGTGGTGAATTGTGGGTAGATTGTGGTGATGCATTGGAATTATTATCAGTCATGTGCATTGATTGATCGCTTGATTGCACAGTCGACATGACTACAACTTTTTGATCAAATCATAATGTCATATTATTCGACAATAAACGAACTATTCTTTAGCGTTATCACACGTCTTATAACTATTATCAACGAACATTATTCATGACTCCCTCATATCCACTTCAGCACATCGAACCATATCATCGTTTCTATTTATCACGGGAGAGGTTTCCTGGCAATTGAGATAAAGCGGTCTAACATTTCAGTTAGACTCCATTTCAGTGTTAGACTGCAAGAAGGGTCCAACATTTCAGTCAATTTCCTGTCAAGTTATTCAATCCTGGACAGCTCTTTTCGAGCCGATTTGAGCAATGCAAACTCATGTTCACCATTTTGTACGCGTATTACAAGATATTGTGATCTTCTAAATTTACACTGAGTGGTTTTCATTGATTTTGATGCGATCACGCATAGAAACCGTTTATAAACACGAAACATAATTGAGCAATTAAAGATCACTGATGATGTCTTTCTATGGGCTGTTGAAGTTTTGAGAAGTTGGGGTGACCTGAGGTTTCACTGGCTCTTTCTGAATATACGTTCAGCTGAAGCAATTTACCATACTTGTTTTCATCCGTTTTTGTGTTGTTATCATCATGAATTTCCTAACCGAAAAATTATTCATGGCTCACTGGAATGGCCTGAGGTCACCGTAGAGTTTTCAATTGTTATGATGCGGTATCGCATATCAATTAGGTATAACATGAGCAGCCCTAATTAAGTGGAACTGCAACGGAATGTTTTTTTTTCATAACTGTGCTGCAAGTAACAGCCTAAACTCTGTATGAGCCTCACGCCCACAGCTCAGGCTCCATTGTGAGTTGGGGTGGACGTCGGGGTAAACCTCAAGTTGAACCCCGCGTTGAACCTCTGTAAAATACAAGGATAAGAGTCTTCTGCTCGAGGCTGGTGAATAAACCACTTCTATTGGACACCTTAACTACACGATTGCCACATTATGCTTGCCACAACAACAACCTGAAGAAAAAAATTGCTTAGTGTTGCTTAAAAATAATTGCTAAATGTCAGGATGCATTATTTGGAAGAATATTAAGATGGTCAGTTGAAGTTGAGAATTGAAATTGAAAGAATAATTTGCAATTTATTCAAATTGTCATTGTAAGTCATAAGTGAACAATTCTGCAAAAAATAAACTAACGCAAAATATCGCCAAATAACACAACAAACGTCAACGCACTCAAACCGATAAACATGTGTTTTCAATGCTCATATCGCCATGCTCACTGTTCACAAGATTGCAATAGATGTATATCTTCGAAACAACCAAACGTGCATTCGTTCGAATGCGCAACGTGTTAGCAGCAGCATTACCGTACACTCACCTTTCACATACAAACACATTCATACAAACATACATGATGATATTGCAACACAACGCAGTATAAGACTGATCGTGACCGTAAGCCTAGTCCTAGGCCTTAGGTTGTGTCTGATAATGAGTCTAAACTTGAACTCAAGCTTGAACCTAAGCTTAATACCAAGCCCGCGTCTATGCTTGTGTTAACTTATGCTATAAACGGCAGTCTCGACGGTTCTCTATTGTGTATTGCAGCCTGCAGTAGCAGATACGCTGGTACCAGAATAAGCATATGGGAGACACACTACGCGAAACTGTTGCATGATAGAAGAGATGAAGATACTCACTCAAGTTAAGAATAATTTGTGTGTGTGTGTGTGTGTCTACAGAATGGAATACCTCGGTGGATTGATTCCATTTGATCTTATACTTCAGCTGATGCCGAGGAACCATCTAATTGTTTAGAAAGTTCTGTCATGATGGAAGCAACAGTTTGTTTAATGGGTGTTTCAGCCCAACATGAGCCTCAAATTGAGTTTAAGCCCAAATATATTGCATTGCATGGTTCGAGTTGATTATGATCACTTGCTGTCACGTTATTCAAAGAGGATATCTCTCAGCACGATATTGGCAATTGGAACATTCAATCTATGGCATCTATACACATTTGAACGAATGCTTTATTCCAGTTTATCGACTTTTCGAGGAATCCCCAGAATGCAAGTTAACCAAGGCAATTCATTACCGTTTTACTTGCTCTAAGCAGATCTGGATATTTCTGACTGATTCTGGGCTTTGTTCATATTAAGAACTGAACGAATTACTTATAAACCAATTGATCAGCATTTCAGTATGTTTCACTGAATCAAATGCAAATCGCTTCAACTTCCCAGTTCTCAGTGCAATAAGTATTGCGTTCATCACATGCAAAACAGTTACATTAAGTGACTGGTCGTTTGTCATGATCTTAAAATATAACTGCTAAGGAAGTAAATGATTCAGGTTAAAAACCGCTGCAAAATGGTGATATTATCAACGAGTGGTGGTCAAGATGTACTTGGTAATAATTCCAGTTCGAACGTGGATACGAGCACTAATTTAAATCTAAATCCAATGTCATTCACGGATCAGCACGGTAATATTCTGCTGGAAAGATTGCGCTATCAACGCGAAATGAGTCGATTCTGTGATGTGCATCTGATAGTGAAGGATCGACAATTCTCAGCACATCGTAATATACTGGCTGCTTGTTCGCCGTATTTCGATTCTATTCTCAAAAACTCAAAAGTTGTCAAAGAACAGGTTCGTTTGCATTCAATACCAGTTGATTATATATCCATGTGCACTGTAATCATCATTATATATTTGAAGGTTACCGTAAACTGTCAGAACCCGAGTGTATTCGAATTGTTATTGAACTATATGTATAGTGGAAGTGTGGTAATCGATCGCAGTAGTGTTACGGATTTACTGAAATTGGCGAACAATTTCTTGGTGAGTGATATTGTTTGATTGCCATCATTAAAGAATATTTGCCATCATTAAAGAATATTTGCCATCATTAAAAAATATTAAAGAAAGAACTTTTGTTGATATGAAATTACTCAATGAAATTTCTTGTTAAAGAAAATATGAAATTAATTTCTTGTTGATGATCACTAAGTATATGAAAAGTGAAATGTAATGCCGATCACCAAACGACTTCAGAAGTGACAATGAACAGGAATTCAGGTGAGCAAAGTAAAGAATTATTGTGCGGAATATCTGGACAGGTATATGGATGCTTCGAATTGTTTGTCAGTGAAGGAGTTGGCGTTGAAGTACAATCTACCAGCGTTGTTGAAGAGTTCATGTGACTACTTCGATGTGAATATCAACCGATGTCTACTCGAGAGTCACGATATCGTTGAGTACTCACTCGCACAACTCAACCAATTGCTCTATGAACCCAAATATGCCAACACCATATCTGCAGATGTTCATCTCAAGTTGGTTTCTTTTCTTATTCAAACAACACCTGATGTTACATGATTTTCGTTCAGATTAATCGTCAGATGGGTTGCTCACAACCCGAGTCATCGTGATTCACTATTCAAAGAAATGCTCTCCTCTTGTCCATTCGCCATGCTACAGTCGAATACTCTCGAAAATCTTCTCGATTACTCTCCGTTTTTGGCCAATTCGTTATCATCCAGATTCGCTCTTTTACAACTCATGTTGGTTATTTGTTATGTAATTTTTTAATTGTTACATTTATTACATTATGAATGTTAGTTATAATAAGGACATGAATTAAAGGTACGAGCATTCTGTACCAATGGCTAAATACGAAGCTCAATATCGAACACTTTTATCGCAGTTCGGTGGTCAAGTGAACATGTATTTCAATGATAATCCAGCGCAAATATACAGTAATGATAATAATAATAGTGCTAACACTGATAATCACAGTGATAATAATAATAATCAACTCCATTACGACACATCGAGTAAAGTTGAATTGGCGAATGAATCTGCAACTACGAGGTGAACATTAATTTTCACTCTTTGACTTAATTAATTTGACTGATCGTGAATAACTTAATTAATTTCACTTAACTTAATTAATTAATTAACTTAATTAATTTCACTTAATTAATTAATGTTCAATTATTCCTTGTCTTTTTGACTAGATCGATCCAGTTAATTTTGATTATCATATTTAAGCGGTTTGCATTGCGAGGATAAAAGCATCCACGAAAGCAAAAACTGCATTGCGATTCTGCCAAATAATGATGATCGTTCATGTGCACAAGCAACGACGTCTGTTATTGATGCAACTAGTACCGAACAACTCAAGGTTAGTCTATTTATTTGTCAGTCTTTTATAGCTATTACTTTGCAGCTGAACTATTACTTTAATATCTATTCATTACTTTCATATCACAATAAATTGTTTTTGCAGCTGAACTCGACCACTGATAATAGCAGTAACAATAATGGTAATTCAGAATCGAATATTCGACCATCATTAAAATTGAAAATTCAGTTGAATAATGTCAATTTAATGAATCGTAAAAACAGAATTCTTGGTTGGTGTTTGTTATTAATCATTTATTTTATTTATTTCTTTTCATTTATATGATATTTATGGTATTTCAATGTTCATTTATTCAATTCGAATATTATTCAAAATCGAGTCAACTGAAATGTTATGAAGCGGTAAGTAAGCGATGTTAAATTGAAGGAGTGTCTTCAACTTCAAGCGCCGTATCGAATACGGCTGCATTCCCGTCGTCTTTCTCTGCCTACTCGTCGCAGTCAATCTCGCCGTCAACGAATCGAATCAACAAGCTCTATCGTAAATCCATATCGAACGCCAATCAGATCATCGCCAAAAAACGCGGAAGACCTCCGAAACCACGGCAGTCCTATATGAATCTTGATGTATCCACCACCAGCAACAACAGTCACAATTCCGATGTCAATATCAGCGGCAGTGAACATTTATATCCGGACTGTGCAGTTGATTTCAATGATGAGGTATTTTTGTTAGTTGTTATGAAGCGGTAAGTAAACGGTGATAAATGCAGGTGGTGTTCGATGAAGAAGATGAGATCGATCCGTTATCGGTGCCATCCGCAGACTCGGAAAACGAGGAGAACGCTGACAGCGCTGCCACGACCACTGCTGATCATAAATGTACATGTTGTGAATATAGATGTTCGAAGGCACGATCTTTAAAACATCATTTTATACGCCAGCATACAAAGGAAATCGTTCATGTTTGTTCGTTGTGTGTGTTCGAGTGTCGATGGAATCGAGATTATTATACCCATATGAAAGGACATTTTCCGGTTTGTTTTTCTATTATCGTTATTATTATTATTATTATTATTATTATTACTATTATTATTACCGCTATTTTTATTCATTGCTATTATTATTTTATTATGTTTTCGTGCAAAACTGAAATAAAAATGTATTTCAGGGTCCTCCGTTCCAGTGTGATTTATGTGAATATAATAATGATCGAATGCAACTTCTTTTGTCACATCGTCTTACGCACAGTACGTATTAAATGTTGAGCATCCCTATAGTAGTTATCGATTAGTGATTAGTGATAATAATAATGATATAATTGAGATGATGAACGACCGTTCAAATGTTTGTTATGTGAGTACAAAAGTCGATCGAAAACGCATTTGGTATCGCACATAAACGAGCACACTCCCAACAAACCGTTCCACTGCTCGGAATGCGGTCGTGGATTTGCACTGAAGAGTACACTCGATCAGCATATCGCTGCACACTCTCAGTCCAGGTTCGATCCTTATTTCCCAATCCATCACCCTCGAATGATATCGATGTCACCTTTCAGACCGTACCAGTGTTCTCACTGTGAATTCTCTACGAAGTATCAGAGCCATTTGATCTCGCATCGCCGCATTCATTCCGGTGATGTGTTCCATTGTCATTATGATGACTGCACCTATTCATCGCCTAAAAAGAGTCAACTTGCTGCACATTTGAGGTTGGTCTTTGGACACTTACACTGATACACTGTTGACTGTTAGAGTAAAAGTGAATGAAATAAACCACTGCAGAACGCATTTGGCGGTCCGTGCTCATCAATGCAAAATCTGTAATCGATCGTTTATCGAGAAGTCACATCTGGTGAGACATGAGAGGATTCATCTTGAGGATAAACCGTTCAAGTAATGTCAATCAGTCTATTGGTTTGAATCTCTTAGAAAGTCTAAAATTTAGTGATTAATGATGGTTTGTATTATGCAGATGTGATAATTGTGACTATGCGTCATCTCGTCGTGATAAGCTCAAAGAGCACATCCAGAAGCATCACTCGAATAACGCCAATGGCAAACAGCATCGACGCAGATATCGACGTGCCAAGCAACTTGCTCAGCTCGCTGCTGCCGCCAGTGCTGCGGCTCATAACAAAGTTTCTTTCTTCAAATTTACCATTTTCATTCATTACGATATTCATATACATACGTAAATATCATCAATAAAGGTACTCTCCCAACAAAGCACATCAACAGCAACTGCCGCATCAGCCCAGCCGTCGTCAAACGCCAACATGGTCACCGACTCAATGTTTCGACCGATATCGTCAACTGATCTGTTGGATACCACTCCAAATCCGAACCCTCTACATCCTGCGATCATCACTGACAATAGCAATATGAATAACACCAGTCAAACTCAATTCGTGATCAGATCGGATATCAGCCAAGACAATCAACACATCAGCAGTAATCAGTCAAATCAACAGCAGCAACAGGTTCTGATTCGTATATTGACTGCTTTCCGGGCGATATTCATTCCTTCATTCCTTCAATAATTGCCAGAAACCACTTCAGATAATGATCGATTTGGCGACGATCAATACGATGAATAATGCGAATGCAAATGGACGTCCATCGTCAGCAATGTTGCCACAAACCTCAGCCATAAATTTATCACCAACGATGAGTCTTAATTTCCAATTAGGTTCGTTTGTTCGTTTTTGGGTTGATTGCTTGTCATATTTACTCTTCTTAGTGAATGACGGATGAAAATTAAGGTGGTGGAACGACGCCGTTGTTAGATGGTCGAAGTAAAGACATCACGCTGGGTGGTGCCATAATGGAATCACCCATAGATTGCTCGTTAAGAACGCCATTGCTGCTGACCCGTAACAGTACTCCTCCGCATTCAGTGACGTGCATGGATCAGCAGCAGTTCAGCAGTAACAATAATAATGGCAATAACGATGCGAATAACAACTCACAAGATATGCAACGACCCATGAGTTTACCCTCCTATTCTGCACAACAACAGTTCACCAACAACAATAATTCACCGTGGGGTTGGTGATTCAAGGTTTTGTTTCATTTTGATGATCAGTTATCATAATGGCTGTTCGGTTGGTTCCGTTAATCTGCTTTAAATAGAAGATTGAATGCTATTCGCACATTAATTTATTTGTTTCGATTATTATTATTATTATTATTATTATTATTATTATTATTATTATTATTATTGTGTGGTTGTAGATCATTATCGTTCTGTATTATTATAACTACTGTCATCGTTCGATAATTGTTCATAAATGTCATTTGATGATGATGATCTCAACTGAAACAAATCCATTTGTAGTGTTCAACACTTGAATAGTTAATTTTAATAATTTTTATTGTTGTATTAAACTCATGTAAAGTATAATATTTTTTGTTTTTGTTGCGTTTTCGTGTTTCTTTAATGTCTTCTCAGAAAACGTTTGATGCATATATTCGAATTGATATCTGTTCCGTTTTATATTTGAATTGTTTAGTGAATCGTTTCTGGCAGCATCCACGAATCTTTTATTTTTATCGATAAACGTTCATTTCATCTCGATATTGCTTATGCTAGTTAATATCACATGAGGTTATCGGTTTGATTGAACTAATTTACTCTCAATCGATATCCTAAATAATGAATAATCCGTCTGATAAATGATCTAATGCACTAGTTTAACACTAAACGTCATTAACAATTTTATGATACATTTTCTATGTCAGTTTCTGATATATTCTTCACATAATAATTATTTCATTTTGTTTTCTACAACAATAACTTTGCCAATAAATATTTATTCTGAATAATTTAGTTGTTCTTTTGATGACAATAATAATAACAATAATAATAATAATAATAATAATAATAATAATAATAATAATAATAATAATAGTGATCACAGGAATGCTTTACACAGCCAGCTATGATATGAAAAAAAGTGATATGTGATTATGCGGAGTGTTCTGATGATCTATCTTGAATTGTTATCGTTATCATTACCATTAGTACCCTCTTCAGGAGTCTCCTCAATCAGCCTTTTCAATGAAGAGGTTGATGATCTTGAAGAAGGTAAACTGGGACGTATCGCATCCTGAAATGATTACAGTCATTCGGTTAATTTATTGAATGCAAGAATTATAATGGAAAAAAATGACTGTAAAATAATACTTCAGTCGAAACGCCCTCTGCAGCGTTTCGAACCGGCTGACTTGCACGTAAAGATATATGATACATAAATATTGTCATAACTTGTCATTACCCAAAACGAACAACGTCAATGATACAGACTGATACAAGACGTTGTTTGATGCAAATTTTATCAGTGAATCAGTTGATCACGATTTACATCTCGAAGTGAATTTCTCGTTTCAGTGATAAATATCGAGATGAGATGCGAATGACTTCAAGAAATCGCTTCCATCTGGTATCGTTTATCGCAAAAAGTTATGGCTTTCTTCTCAAAATGCTGCATATCGAGAATTCGTTCATGTCATTTATACGTGAATGAAAGTCGCAATAAGTAAAGGTTTCGGAGTAATGTGAATAATGTCGATGTTATCGGCACGAAACTTGATTCTGTTCTAAATTGTTTGAAGGACTGGTTGATTCAACTGGTTGACACTGTTATGCAGTGACAGTTCCAAGTATCGCAAGCGATGGTTCAGCAGTTTGAGAAGTTTATCATCTTTTATGGAGGTATTCGAGATGAACAGCGTGCGTCTCATATCTTGTCTCGTAATTTAACGGTTTGTATTGATGATCCATAAACTTAAGCATAAATGATAAAACCTCAGCACGAAGTATATTGATGAACAAGTCATTCTGAGTGGTGTTCTTATCGATGTTATGAATGTTGTTAACGAGTATGTCGATACGTTCACAAATCCAGAATATCGAACGTTCGATGTGGTTGATTCGGTAGTTCAACACCGATATATCGCGAGTGTTCTTGTTTTGTGCTGATGACGACGACACTGATGCATTATTATTCCTCTTAGCATTCAGTTCGTTCTCAACCATTTGCATCTCTTCAAATTCCAATCTGCGATTTGTAATATCGAACTTGACAAAAGCGTTTGTGATATCATCTTGATTGTAACCCTCGCTGAAACGCATCTTCTTCATTAGTCTGGCAAATGAGAGTTGTGATGAAACAATAAGAAAAGAACGACTCTTTCAATTTCACTCGAATAAACGTACGCAATCAAAGCTTCGCGAAATCTATCGCAGTCATTCTCATCGGTCGTATCGTCTTTATTTAATCTGAACACTTTCAAAATACCTTGCCAGTACTGCAATATACATTCATAATAACAATAACAATGTGAATGCAATGAGAATAAAACATATTGCAACTAACCCCAACAGCAATATCGGCCATCTCTATATCATTCGCTTGTCTACTCAGTTCAGATTTCACTTCAGTATAAGAATCATTGATAATCGCCAAGAACATATTCTTAATCAGATTCAATCATTAACACTTAACACTTTCTTCAAAAACATGAACAATAATCGCCATCGAAACAAACCAACAAAATGAAGAACACAAAAAAGACGTAAGTCAAAAAGAACAACGGTCCCAATATGCGATCAGCATTCTCTAACGCATCGAAGTCGAAATCACCCAATATTGTTCGCAGTAAAGCAAACACTGCGTTGTATAACGATGAGTATTCGGCTATCTTCAACGAAATGAATGAATGCATCTTTATTGTGCAATCTATTCAGCAATAAAGTGTTTTCACTTACCTGAGTACCAAACGCCAGAAATCCGAATTGTGCATAAGCCAAAAAGAAGATGAAGAACATCACCGAAAATCCACCGATATCCTTCGCGGATCTCTCCAAAGTTGCAGTCAGCTGAGTCATCGTCTTGTTGAAACTAATGTATTTCATAGTCTTAAATGAATTCACTCACCAATACATTGTCTCGTAATAATTTCTTCTCGAAGACAACGAAACCAAAAAAAACCTTAATCCACGCAAAAATAAGCAGCACAGCCAGCGCATCATTGAAATTCTCCTGCAGTTCAGCCAATTGACTCAAATTGACTGAATAATACTGTTGAGTTGCGGGCACAGGTACCACTTGTCTCAATTGTCTTTCAGTACTGAAGAAGAGTTTTACTCCTAAGTAGATCACAATCACATAGAGCTGAAATGCAATTGTTTGAGCATACGTTTGTCATCGTTACCAACACTATGTGAGAAATGAAGAATACAACGCAACTCACAATGATGTTCGCGATATCGAAGCAATTCCAAAAGTTTTTGAAATAAGACAAATGCAGTCTGAATATCTCGATGATCGCTTGTATTATGTAGTAAATTGTGAACACAATAAATAGTAATTGACACACAAATGTGAAGTAATCATAGGTGGTGACATATCTGATGAAACGCTGCGGAAGTAGCTCCGAGCCTGTTATCACTCCACCCGTCGCTGGTAATTCGAGTATTAATCTATGACAATAATAAACTTGTTGATTGTGATCACTGCATTAAAACCGATTGCAACAATCATAAAACAAACTGTGCAATACAAAAAAGATTGATATTGGCATTGTAGAGGACGAAATCGACGAAAATGGCACGTGTGGCTCGATTGATCCATCGATTCTGCTTTAGATAGGATATTGAAGCGGCGGATTGTTCTCGATCTGATATTGTGAGATACTGAACGAAACCACCACCTCCGTACGTTGCCACCGCACCCCAATAGCTCGCCGTTTCTAACTGTTCAGCTGTTTGGTAAATGAATCTGAAATTAGTGAAGATAACTATGATATGATAAGGTTAAGGTTTGTTAACAACAACCCAAAACGTACGCTGAGCTATTTGCAGGCCCAAAAGAGTTCTTGTCGTCGTTCTCCTCGTTATACTTACCGAAACATTCAGGGATCTCACGTTTGAAACTTCTTGCGACTTTACACGAATGGTTATTCACCTGAAGATATCAGGTATCATCGACATTTCTATCAGATTCACTGTTCTCAGGCAATCTTTGTACTCAGCAACACCATCTTTTGTTGATACTATCCGACAGACGAGGTTCTTATCTACTGCAGTATGACCTCGGACGAAACTGGGTATATCACTTCATCAGTGTGAGTGGATTCGTAGAGATATCTTCTTACTATGGGTGTACGGCATCACCATTTTCCATCTTATTGTACTCTAAGCTTTACCCTTCAACTCCAAAATTTTTTGAGATGAGAGATTCACCTCTAGCACAAAAGTTTATATGTTGTCGACGAAAAGTGCGCAGTTCGAGAGGTATATCTGGGGGTATATCATACGACATAGCGATTTCACTGTGGCGCCTTGGTCGCTAAATTCGATCTGTCGTTTGATCAATGATATTCCTTAAAATTACCCATCCCAGTATTCCTAGATACAGAAGTGAGTCGACGCATTTAGGGAAAAGTTACCAATTCTCTCTTTTCAAATTCTTCACCGATCGCTTGAAGTGACGTATGGAAGTGAACAATATCTTGAAATCGATGTAATTTCTTCAATAAGATCAATCGAAATCTATCAGTGGAATGTCATTAACTATGCAATGAAACAATAAATCACTTTCAACATGCGAATTCGAGGACTTCCAAGCAGTACACTGTCCTCGAAAAGCATTCCAGTGCTCGATTCAGCATCGTCGGCCAGTCTCGATCCTTGCCAGTATAGCGCGTTCAGGAGCGGTTCTTGCAGATAATGAAAACAAACATCTTTGATTCGAACAGTTCACAATGACATCTTCATCAATATTCCTTGCATCTAATCATCTAATTAAATGAATAAATGATAAATGAATAACAAACACATCTAACATTCCATATTTGATCAATTTCATTGATTTGATCCAATGTTCCAGTCACAAATAGATTCGATATCGCTGTTTTATAATAGTACATCGTTACTGAAGAATATGAAAATGCCACTGAAAGCGTTTTATGAAAGCTGATTACTCGAATATGACAAGTGTTATTGTTGAAGTGGACAGGGAGATATGATAGGTCTGATATGATAAGTTCTACCGATCGAAACGATGGTCAGAAAGATGATGTAGGTGATTAGCTCTCGAATGGTCACCTTTAGCAGCTGTACTCGATCTTTATCGAGTCCTTGACGTGTTATCCATAAGCCTGAATTCGTTTTTTAATATTACGCATTTCATCATATTAAGAACTATTGTTAGTGTTATTATTGGTACCAATTTTAATCTGATGAATTGAATGTGACCAACCTTTGATACCATTTAAGAATGCATTCCCTTTACCAACCTCCCCCAATTGTGGATTCTTCTTATTTTTACCATCTTCAAAATCCTGAATTATTACAGTTTATGTGCTAATAATAACAATGGCATATTTAAATGACAAAAGAGCCACCTCAGATTCGAGAGCAGCAGGAGAAACAGATGGGCTAGTGATGGGAGGGGGAATATCGAGGGCGTCTGTGTCATAGACACTCCCTTGCAGAGTGGCCATCTGAAATGTTTGATCGATCAGCTGATACAAGATTTGATTGTAGTTGACCCGTAATTAAAGCTCTTATTGATATGCAAACGAGACGGCAGTGAATATGAATGCTCAAATGAATGTTATCTTAAAGCAATTTTGACATAATTTTGTTTCGTTCAGCATCAGTAGATGAAACCGAAATGTAATATTCTAAATGAGGGTTCGCACCGAGAAGAATGGATGGATATGACGATACTGATTGCATCAGATAGCAATCAACAAACGCTTTTCTAAAGCATTATTTTTATCGCTTTCAGATTGCACGTTGCTCATGGAAACAGATTGATTCAGATGCTGCTGCGTTTCTTGGTAGCAAATGTGTTTATGCATTTGACTGTCAATTCGCCCAATATTCTTTTATTTCAGTCCACCTATCTGATTGTTTCAAATCTCAAAGTACACCATCGTTCTTGTATCTCAACTCTCTTCAATATCAAATCGACTCGTACTAATCGTAAGAGCACTGCTTGTAAGATCAACGCTATACGCATATATGAACTGTAAACTGATGTGGTGTAGCATTAATAATGACTCATATAAGCCAAACTGATACAGTCATTTTCAGAAAACTGGGAAGTTTCACTGAAAGCTCACTTTTTGACTAGATGTGCTTACTTGAAATATTTTGTTTAAATGGATTAGATCGTGTGAATCGAAATCTCTTATTCCTGTTTGATGATTAGTCAAAGTAGAGAATCATAAAGACGATACAAGTACACGTTAAAAAATTACATTCAGTTGTAGTAAATGCAAAGTTTGCTGATTGGAAATTGAATTTGTAGTGGATTTAGTTGTATAGATCTTGTTGGTGTGTGATTCATTGTTATTGTTGTTGCTGTTGTAATAGTTATTAGCAGTGCTCTCGACACCACTATCTTTATCATGTCGAAACTGATAAATGATAACATTTTTATCATACTTTCAGCCAACAGACAGCACACAACTGTTACAAATTCATCATCGTCACTCCATTTGCCGTCAACAAGCACAAATAAATCGCTTTTATTATAAACAAGCATTTTCCCTTTTCAATATCATAAAACGAGTTTCGAACATTAAGCACCAAGATGAAAAGCACTGCTTGCTCTTATGGCATTATATCACGCTTGACAAGATGGTATTGTATGCAACTGAAAACATAATAGATCAAGCAAATACACCCATTAATGTACAGCATAAAAAGAGCAATCGTTTCTTGTGGATCAATGAAATTTTGAGTGTGGTATCTATGTTTTGGATTCTGAATGATTGATTGCTGAGTAAAAAAGCAATAATATGAAAGGCAAAGCGTTATAACGTCATGTTGCATGACTAGAATAGAAATTAGATAATTCGAATGTAAGCATTAAATCGTGATAGATTATACAATAGCATTTACCGTATACACGCGGCAGGAAAATACAACTGCACAAAGTTTATCAGATACGAATAAGTGAGTCAGTAATATGTGACTGTGAGAATTCACTGGCCTTGACTGCTTGTTCAGAGCATGCATTCCAGATGCTTAAGATGCGATGTGCAAAAAATTGTGGAACTCCGTTGGTGTGAGCTAAATATGAAACTCTTTAGCGATATGCGTGTCCTCTTGTACGACTGTGCATGTATTCATACAGTGATTTCATTTTCATATCAATCAACGAATGCTTTGAGATACATCATGGAACATATCAATCAGATAATTCTATTTTTGTTTCAGTCAAAATATCAAATTAAATTGAAAACGTCTCAGTTCGAACGTTACAATGCTGAATTTTCTAATGAGAGATTCCTCGAGCATGATCTTTGAGCAATTTCAAAAAGATTTACGTTATTTATGTCATTCGGGGAGGATATTTGGAAGAATATTCTAGAACGAGGCGAACCTAAGTGATTCAAGCTTTAAATGGTGTGTGCGGGTTGTTGTTACTTGAAAGTTCGGACAATGAGGTTATTTCGTGTCGTTACAAGTGTAATGAATGTGCTTTGCAAATGACAAATCTTTCACTCCAACGCAACGAATGCTATGTGCTCATTTTAAAACATTACGCGGAATGGATCAGTTCAATCTCTGAACTGCATGTGGCATTCCGCATTCCGTCTTTCGATTTAGAAATGTTGTGATGATTGGTGAGATGATTCACATACCAACACAACGCAGAATCGTGAATTTTAGTGTTTTTGTTGATGATTGTGAATGACGATTTGTGATGCTTTCAGAATGAATCATCTTATAATGTTAACAACATATTAACAACAATAATGGATAATTATAATAACAATAATAGTGAATAATAGATGATAAGTAACAGGTATTTTTAATCTATACTCATCGTAGAGTAGTGGAACAATAGTCTCTGAAAAACATGCTTTTTTTCTTCTAACAAAAGCGATTCATAACGACCGCACATGATTTTGATGTTGTAGTAGTTTTACTTTGATACTGATGGATATTTGTGTTCGATTAGTATTCGGATCAAAATGAAATACATATCTGACGGTTGGTGAATGAAAAGGAAATGGTGCATAAAGCGAAGAGACGAATGAGTATGAGAGTGGAGCAGTGAGACTGAATTGTTATGGTGAAGGATGCAAAAGAATCGAGAATTTGAGATCGTATAAATAAGCATTCAGCAATAAACGATGGAACAGTCAACAAGTTGCGATGATTATTTTGTTAAAGATGTTTTGTTCGGTGGTGTTGCTCGTTTCTTCGATTGCAGTTCAAGTTTTTGCATTGGTAATTTTTGACTATTTCACTTGTATTTTCCTTCCTTATTCCATTAGAAAACGCACTCAAATGAATTTTCTCAAATCTTTGATGCATCATCTACCCAAATGAATTCACTCGAACTGATGAATACCACTGAAATTGCAGCCTCGCGATACAGGCTCAGTGCTGACCGCACGATACGGTGACTTCAAAGAGGAGTGCTTCCCACGACCATCCGGTGGATGCAGTTGTAATATTAAAGATGCTCAAGGCAGACAATCTGTGCAGTCGTTCAGTGACGATCAAGAGTGCAAAATACCCATTCATGGTTTGTTGTTAACACTTAACACCTGTAATTAATAATACCTGTAATTAATACCTGTAATTACTTGCAATTAATACCTGCAATTAATACCTATAATTCAGATATGATCGAAACAGCGATCAAGAAGCAAGCAGTGAACGAAGAGATCAAAGACAAATTCGGTGCATTCAAAGAGAACTGCTTCCCAAAACCCTCAGGAGGATGTAAATGCAACGAGAAGATACACGATAAAGAAGTTGTGCATGTCTATGAAAATGATGAAGATTGCAGGGTGAATGCACCCAGTTCTGCTCAAAGTATATATCAAATTTTTTAAAACTATACTTATACCCATCAATAACCAACTCAAAATATTTACCACTTCAATCGCTTCATCTTCTGCTAATCCCAAACGCTTTAATGCTTTAATAACATCTTAACTGCCTATCGCTCTCTAATCACAACAGAAAACAATTTCAGTCGAACTAAAAACAAGACTTAACAAACAGATACTCAATGAAGAACTACACCAAAAATTTGGTGATTTCAAAGAGAACTGCTTCCCGACTCCGTCGGGTGGGTGTAAATGCAATGAAGTTGATGAGGACGGCACTCAAATGGTTGCGTTTTATGACAATGTTACCGGATGTAAACTTAAATTATCCGATTCTATTCGAGGTATTATTATTATTTGCATACATCAGCACTCAGTGCTCTAACTGATACAGTAATTGTATAAGTGCATTACGCTTCATACCTCACTCAGTTAACTGCTTCGCTAACAAATCTAATTGCTAAAGAAATCGCTTTTCAAATGGATCATTAATGCCCTACGAGTTACTATTGTTCATTGATCAGAACAGGTTTCGATTGCAGAACAAACAGTGGAGAATAAGAAGAAGTTGAATGAGGAGATCAAGCAGAGATATGGATCATTCAAAGAGAACTGCTTCCCGAAGCCGTCCGGAGGGTGTCGGTGTAATGAGAAGGATGCGAACGGCAATGACATCGTGCACAAATACGATTCCGATGCTGAATGCAGAGTGGTTGTGGTGACTCAATAATCCTTAATCAATTATCATTATCTTTTATCATAGACCCACTTTCATCTGCTGAAGTCAATTGTTCAGCACCTCAATCAAGTACAATAAAATAATGACCACAATACATTGAATAACAAATAAAGCCAATGCCCAACTGCAGAGGAAGAAGCGTGCCACGAGCTCAGCTCATCGTCCCTCTCAGAATGTTCGTGACCCAGTTCGCGAACGAGCTCAAGCCAATTACGCTGCTGTCTTGAACGAGCTGAACGAGAAGTTCAAAGGCCTCAAAGAGGGCTGTTTCCCTCGTGTGAAAGGTACCCTCTCAAAACCATGCGTATTTCTTTATCATTTCAAACTAAACCAAATCACCATTTATTATGAAACTAATTAATCACTGTCTTCACTCTCGTCATCTACCAGTAACCATTCATAAGAATTCAAACAACTTATCAAATGACACAAAATCAAATGGGTATTCTTTTTCTCATTGTAAAAACAAAAACGATTCGTTCATTTAGGGTGTTTGTGTGTGATCGGTAAAGATAAGGATGGTCGTGAGATAACCGAGCGTCGAATGAAAGACAGGGACTGTAAATGCCAGCCGGGAGAGCGTGGTAAAGGCTGTCCTGTGAAAGGTGCTTAATTATCATATCAATGTCAGTGTACGATCACGCAATATCGTTGATGTTTTCTTCAACCAATGCACTTGCTTCAGTTTTTAACTGTAATTACACTTATTGTTATCATTCAGTCTAAATCTAATTTCAATGAACTTTTTTTATAAAATATGTGTATGTATGCTATGAACACAACAAAACAACACCACAATCAGTTCATTGAATTTCTCGAATTCATTCACATCAGATGCAACCTTGACGACTACATCAGTATACAAATACCAACTACACAGTGATACAATCGATGATGGCAATAATTCCATCGAAATTTATCCTCTTCAAAACCATCCAGCAGAATGACAACAGATCGAACACTGAAATTTTCCTTACTCATCACATAATCAATGATTTGCGAGTGATCATTAATGAAAATCGTTAAGAGATAAACAAATGAAACGATTTCATTAGTTCTGAAGAAGTTAGTGCTGAAGATCCAATGAATTTAGGTTTAATTTTGATTACTATTCAAATCGAATGCTACAACGCTGATTAAAATGATGGAGCACCTCTGTCTGACAAACCGATAGTCCTGGACATATATAACTTTGTGCGCATGAACTGATTGGTAGCGCGTTGTTGGTACATTTGCAGTTATTTGTTGATAGTGGCATTGGGAATGACTGGGGTGAGGGATTTTGAGGGGGTAATACAGGGCTAGGGTTGGGATTACGAGCGGTAGTACCTTGTACGTCTGAAATTTTAGTGATAGATAAGTGGTGATTCATTATTGCGTTGGTTCATAACGAATGTCAGTGCACGATTGAAGATAGTGAATTAATATTGGACCGATTCATGATGCAATCATAATGAATACCTGGATTCCAGACGCATAGCTGAATCTTGACATTGAAAGTGGTACCGGGGGAACAGGGCATTCTCTGCCACCTGCCACAATAATCAGTATTCGTTGACGGTTGACACTGCAGATAAGTGGTGTCACCTTTAGGATCTACGGCCAGAGGCTCGAGCATCCACGAGCATATTCCTTGATATTGTGCATTCTGAGCTGTCGTCACTCCACCTAAATGAGCAAATGATAGAGAGATGAAGTGGTGAGACATTGATAGAAAAAGGATGAGATTTTACCGAGTGGACAAACTTGTGGTTGAATTATCAGATGTGGTTCGACCGGTTGAGGACAGTAGTTCTGATTGGTTGATGTGATTTTGCATTGCTGAAATTATTATTTATCAGCCTTGATCACTACTGGATCAGCAGAAGAGTGAAAATTGATAAATAATGTAAATGGTTTGAAAAAATGAAGAAGATCGAACCGATTTTGAATGGAGACATATGCAGGCAGTTTGCGGACAGTCACATCCTGGCTTTGGTATTATGACAGAAGGGATTTGCGGTTGGGCATTCGAACAGATACAGTTAGGAGACACGGAGGGACACTGAGAACAAGTGGGGAGATTGATGTTTATCGAGGCGAGTGGCATATCTCGACGATATCTTTGCTGCTGATTGGGAACTCGAATCGGTGAGAACACCTCACTTCCAGAGCACGTGCAGTTCTGCGTGTCTTCTGCGCAATCGCACGTTTGCTCACTCTGCCCGATTACGAACTAAATGTTCATTATTATGCTTAATTGCTATCATGAAATCACAACACCAACAGATACATCTAATAAACTTTACATGCCACTTGTCCGATTCTATTCCAGGACAAAACAAGCCATTGTTCTGGGCGATATCACTACAGGCTCGTAACCATTCGATAATCTCTTCAATTGATAAACACTTTCGCAGAGAAGCAACAAATACTGATTCTGGTGGGCATTCTCTCAGCATCCATACACCAATATCATTCCTGAAACAAATAAGAAAGAAATTAAATCAACTTTCATCAAAACGAGTTAGAACAATAAAATGATCAACCAATAGGAATAAATCCGAGAGTGATAACCTATTGGTGACATTAGCATCATCTTGCTTGATGCATTCGATAAATCTGGTTGGATCAGCAGTTGAACGTGGATATGAGGTTAGTTGACAGATGTCGCCGAGTACTGATTTCCAGTAAGTTGACGATTGCGGTTGTGTTTGCGTTGCATTCTCGATCGGTGTTTGCTGATCGCACACGACTGCAATGCACACCATTTTCACATCATCTGATTGATAGATCTTTTGATTGCGATCAAATCAAATAATCAACTTTATCGAATTACCATGATTCCAATCAGTGAATGATGCAATGATGAATAT
Source organism: Anisakis pegreffii (assembly GCA_035041965.1). Lineage (NCBI taxonomy): Eukaryota > Metazoa > Nematoda > Chromadorea > Rhabditida > Anisakidae > Anisakis > Anisakis pegreffii. The sequence goes on from JAPYMA010000977.1 coordinate 52,855, forward strand.
AAGCCATATCGTTGATAAATGGCCAAGCATGTTGCCGAATCGATGAAATGCCAATCAGTTACACCGATTCAACCAGGCACACTGAATCTGTCCGAAACAGATTCTGGGCTTATATAAAGCACATTCAACAAACAAACTGAACTAGACATTCTAATCACCTGGATGACAGATTTACTCTTGATAATGTTTTTGACGATTCTTTTGTGTTGTTTGCTCTAATCACTACTCATTTTCTAAATAAAAATTGCTTTTTATCAATTAAAAAACCCATGTTGTGCATACCACCAACACAACAATTCATTCAGATCATCAACCAAACTCATCTAGTTATGTCCCTTCTCCCGTAAACCTCATACATTCACCTCTTCATAGATAAATATTTGCAATCGCCTTCAACAGTTCTCGAATCAAGCAGTTCATATGATTAATATAGGCAGCAATAAGTGCCTCTCTTTCAATATCATAGATAAACAGTACAAGTTTAATGTATGCAAATACACAAAAACACAACTTAAGAATTCATTTTAACAATGTTCATTCGGGTATTTATATGTAGAGATATTTTTATGAAGAACATTGCAAGAAGGATAATAATTGATGCGATATCATAGCAGTATCTTGTATCCGAACCGAACAATTCACGTTATCGCATGCTTCAGAAAGCCACTTCCCTCTTCAATTAAATATTCTGATTTTGAATTTAAGGGGAATTCAAATGAACGATTCGATCACTTTATATGTTGAGATGGAATATGTGCAAGCGAATGTTAGTCTTAATGAGATCTGATAGAAAAGCGATGAAATAACCTCAGAAGTAAACTGATAATGCTGTCGATGTGATTTCTGTCCGGGCTAATAAGGTACTAAAAGAGGTGCGTGAACTAAATGCCCAAATAAGTCATTGATTAATTTATAATCATGGAACATTCCGTGACCACAATCGTGTCACATCGCGACTAATGATAAGCCGAACATGCGCATTAACCGATTATGGCCATTTCTTTCAAGGCTGATATATCTATTGTTGGTCACTTGATATTGCTAATACATCAGAACATTTCATTCTATCTGACTGCATTTGTATGAAAACAGTGATATTGATAATAATAAATTAACAAAACTGAAGGGGATCTAACTATTGAAGGATCTGAAGGGGATCTATTAACTATTGTTCCCTTCAGTTAATCGAGTTCCAGTAACCCAACTTGTTGCCGTTTAAAAGTAATTTGAAGTTGAGAAACTGATGTAAGATCTGATCACAGATCTGTGATCTGTACTGCTATCTCATGTCAATGTGACTATCATCAGTAATGTCAATATCGATAATAACCACTTCTAAGTAACTTCAACACCGATTCACATCTCGTTCCTCTTCTTAAACATTCATTATGTCGTATCATTTTAATGATCACTCAACTGTTTTAAACACAGCCATTATCTGTTCTATCAGACTGTACCATCAGACACGGCAAATGTCTCAAAGTCTACGACCCATCTCCATAAACTATTTCAATGCAAACACCTCATACTGCAGTGCAACAACACCTTCATCATATCGAACTCTTTATTCAATCAACGATCAATTTACATAAATGAATCTACATGAGCGATCATATCACAAATATTAACTCGTTTCATATCTTAAATACAATTAAGCAAAATTATAAATACAACACAGCAAAATGATCGAGCAATAAAATGAAATTGCACATATATTACCATCAAATTCTTCGCAAAGCAACGCTATCGATAACCCGAACCACGATCCAAACAAACCCATCAAGAGTGCGATTGAATCGAGTGGAACGAGTCATAAATTTGCTTAATTGCACAACTGCTGAGTGCATCAAGCAATCGAACAAATCCGGTATCTCGTGGCCGTTCCAAGCCTCGCTTGATTCGTTTCTTCATGATCGACACGAACTCTTTGTTCGACAGCTGACCATCCTTAAACAAATCAAAAATCATTCATCTCACAATATGACAATAGCAAATAATCGCATAGCCATAATCAATCAATAACCTGATTATCATCAAAAAGTGTGATCACGATATCGATCACATGATCCGATATCTCCCTGCCAACGATTCTCGTCGATAAACTCTTCAACACGTCGTGGTCTATCGATACTCCAGCCATGTGATAATAGTGTAGTGCCACGTCTATATCTTCCATATTATACAAAAAACAGAAGAACGCTTCCACCTCGTCCAGCGTTACTCCCTTAGTCAAATATCAATAAAAATAACAACATTAATAATAAATGGTAATTAATAATAACAATGATAATAATAACCTTACCTTCCTCTCTTTGGAATGCGCACCATACCGTTTCTTGACTCGTTTGAGTAATCTTCGTCTCTTCTGTTCAGGTAAACACGAATGCACCAATAAGAGATCAGCGAATGACACTTCTGTGATATATCCCAAAGGCATCGATTCCTCATCACGACGTTCACATTCTATTCTCAATATATCTCGATGCAGATGTGCCTTAATTCGTTATAATTTTAATAAATAACAATCAACATCATACACCTGAAGCAGTGAACAAACCAACCTGAAAGAGCATAAATTTGTCGAGAGAGGCCTCCTCGTTTTCGTCGGGTCCGAAGAAATACTTGGATAATGATGAATTGATCTGTTTCTTTGCACACAACCCGAGAGATACATGATCACGGTGGCGCGACGCCACTGTCGTTTGAGCCATTATCAATTCATAAAACATAAAATCAAGTTCATTTTCATACTAGTAAACAACAGTACATAGAGTACAATTAACCATTAACAGCAGACCTGAGCATGTTCGAACTCTTTCTTGTCAAGTTTTCCATTTGCATTCTTATCAAAAATTTTTAACGCCAATTCCAGATCTTTCGGTGATGCTACAATTAAAATAGTTTTCGTGGCACTCATCAAAACAATAACAATAGTCACTGAACAGCATTTACGACAACAAATCGACGATCAATAATAAGAAAAGAAACCTACTTGACAAGAGAGTTAGTAAAAATATATAATCACTGAAACTGATCAACCCTCTCACATCCAACTTTGCAAATACACTATCCGGATGCGCAAATTCACTTTTGTCATTCTGAAATTGCTCTCAATAACACAAACGAATGCACAACAATTAAAGCAGCAAAAGCAAACAAAAAACACTCACCTCCGGATCATAAACTTTGAATTGATCCAAGCCAAGATTTCGTGGCTGCATTACACCAGGTGTCAATGACCTCACAAAATCTTCAGGTGTCATATAAACATCAAACGGTTTTGATGATCCATCTTCGTTCAATATCTTAATTCGTTTATTTTACATATGAAACAAAACAACACTGTAATGATTTCGAAGATTCGGCGTAATGAAAACAATAAAAGTAACCTTCAAAGTAGCAAAATACCGAAATATTTTATCAGGAGTGGAATACGTTCTGATTCTATTTTCATACTCTATAATACGCCTGTCTCTGAAGCCATTTTTCTTCTTTTTTTTCTTCTTCTGCTTATCATCATCATCACTAAGTTCGCCATTATTGATCAATCCATTCTCCTCGGATTCTTCAGCCCTGATCGTCGCCGCTTCTGGGCGAAATTTAGCACCGATATGACGAGCGTATTTCATAAAACTGTAAAATTCATTCAACCACTTAATCATCCCAGGCAATCTGACCATATTTATCGCCACTAATTTATTCAACAAAGACAATCAGATCAGCTGAAACAAACCCCTCGAAATCGATCATCAAAAGAATCATCCCACTCAGCACCAGTGCGTAATTCCACCAATACAATTTCCTCAACGGTTGCCATATGTACGGTCTGTTCGGATATATATGATTTGCAAAATCCGAATAGCCACGTCCTGCGCTACGATCCGTGTAATGAAAGACGTCTTCTTTCTTCCTCCTTTTATTTCCTGAACCATTCTCCAACTCAAAAATATGATCGTTAAAAACACACAATAGTACCTAATCAAGTGTTTTCGACTGATGAATTAATGAAGTAAGATTAAAATGAACCCACCAAAAATAGTGTACTCGAATGGATTCTCCTCTTTCTTATCTTCGTTCCGTTTAACGATCTCCTTCTGGACATCCTCAGCCCGTCGAACACCACTGCCCCGATCGTAACATCGATTCGACGATATCAGCGGTAAATTCGATCGAATTCGTTTACAATTATTCACAATTAATGAACATCTTCGTTGCATCATCCTACTGTTCGACCCACTCAGATATATCAATGCTTCATCAAAATATCAAGTTAGAAACGAATCAAGACAATGCATCCTATCATTCAACACAACGCTTCGTCTGAATATAACAATGGGCGTGCACCAAAGCAGCATGAAGATAAAGAGAGAGGTTTTCACACCTCTCGAAGCATAAGAGAAGCATGTAAAAGAAGTTTTCACATCTCTCTAACCACGTAAAAGAAAGGCATCTATTTGCGAAGGAGAGAGAAACCACAGTGGATCTGTATTATTTCGAATCATGCATACACACGAGCGAGTTTTGGCAGTATACCCTAAGCATCCATAGTTGACGTTAATTGATGAGCAGTGGAGGAGGTATTGATGTGGATTATTTGATGTTATGCAGTTATAGTTATACTAAATTGAATAGCTGAAATTTAGTTTTCGAAATGGAATCGGATGCAGAAGAGGTGAATTATAATGATTTGATGTTGGCTCGAAATCGGAAGCAACTCAAAGCTGGAGGATGGCAAGCTATTGGTTAGTGTTTCACACTCGTATTTATTCCTCTTGATTTCATTGTTCAATTTAAGAATTTCCACATTTGATTCAGTCTTTCAATATGTGTTGTTACTCGTCATTGCATTTAAATCCACATTAACAAAACACTCCTTCAAAGAAGACAATATAAACATGATTATTCCAGGACTGGATCACAGTATTTTCAAGGGAATTCAAAAGAAAGGTTATCGTCAGCCAACACCCATTCAACGTAAAGCTATTCCTTTGATTGTTGATGGAAAAGGTTGGTTGCTTCTATTCCATTCATCTTCTTCGTTCCCTTTCCCAGTCAGTTCTTTTCATAAACACTGAACATGTTCATATCAAGCAACTACATCTAATAGAATCAGCTGTAACTCTAAAATAAGATGAATGAAATTCAGATGTGGTTGGGATGTCACGTACAGGTAGTGGTAAAACAGCAGCGTTTGTTATACCGCTTTTACAAAAATTGAAGGGACGTGAAATGAATGGAAGTCGTGCTCTTTTGGTTGCACCTACTCGTGAAATTGCTTGTCAAACTTTTAAAGTTGTCAAAGAGGTGACTTATTTCATTCATTTTGTATATTATACCTTTTGTATTTTTTAGTTATTATCGAGTTCATTCCAAAATTGTGATTATTTGGAGGAACTCAAGAAGGGACATCAACGTATAGGACAGATCGACTAATGGTGATTGTCTTCATTCATTTCATTTTTCAAAAATATTCGTTTCAGTTGGGCCGATTCACTGGTTTAAGATGTGGTTTACTGGTTGGTGGCGACAGCATTGAAGAGCAGTTCTCCGTGGTTCATCAAAAACCTGATATGTACGCTGTTTTCTTTTTTTTTTGGAGGAACTCGAGAAGATGTTCAGATATTCATTAGAGCATTTAGTGAAGTGAATGCTCATAATAATCGTTCAAAGCCATTCCAGAATAATAGCGACACCAGGTCGATTGCTGCATTTGTTGATCGAAATGAATTTGAAGTTGTTGACGATTCAATATGTGGTTTTCGATGAAGCTGATCGCTTGTTTGAGATGGGATTTGCGGAGCAACTTCATGTTCGTTCTTATTCTTCTGAATTGAATCATATATGTGGTGTGTTTAATCATATACTTGTTACTATTGCAGGAAATCATCAAAAAACTACCAGAAAATAGACAAACCTTACTCTTCTCAGCAACTCTACCGAAAATGTTGGTTGACTTCGCAAAGGCCGGTCTAACTGATCCTGTGCTCGGTTTGTTCGTTTATGTATTCATTTCAAATGCGTATTTTCAAATTATATGAACAACCTGAATAATGTTTAAATAAGTACACACTTCCATGAATGATTCATTGGGAATGTTAATAAGTTTTAAATTTAAGTGCGACTGGATGTAGACGAGAAGATAAGTGATAAGCTATCGATGGTATTTGTGGTGTGTCGTTCCGATGACAAGATGGCAGCGCTGTTGAATCTGGTTCGGATGTTAGTGTCAAAGCACGAACAAACAATTGTGTTTTGTGCAACGATGAAACATGTCGAATATGTCGCGTTAATCATGCAAATGGCACGTATCGATTGTGTCGTCTTGTACAGTCAGTTGGATGCTACGGCCAGGAAAATGAACATCGAGAAGTGAGTTGTGTTATTGACTTGATCAAGTTAACGCATATGTTCAAAGGACCGTCACATCGGTGGTTCGGACTTATTATTCGGGCATATGTACACACCTTTATGATATGATGCAAATATATGATGATGATAATGATAGATTCCGAACCAAGAAGTGTTCGGTGCTGGTCGTAACGGATGTGGCCGCACGTGGTGTTGATATTCCCTTACTGGATAACGCTATCAACTTTCATTTTCCGTGTAAACCGAAACTGTTTGTGCATCGTGTTGGTATGTCGACATTTATTATTGAGCCAATCTCATTCAGTTTCATCATACTAAAATCTGTTGTTAAAATTAAGGTCGAGTTGCGCGTGCAGGTCACTCAGGTAAAGCGTTTAGTCTGATCGGTACTGACGAAATACCGTACCTGGCTGATCTATTCCTCTTTCTTGGAAGACCCATTCGGTTCGCTGATGCGACTTCTGTCTATAAAGGTATCATTAGATTATATCTCTGTTTCATTCGTGATCATTAGTATAGTTTATCTGCTTCAGAAGATGAGCCATTGGTTGGTCGATTTCCAGAGGAGCTGATTGATTTGGAAACCGATTTCTTGAAGAGTATTCACGATAACTGTGAGGATTTGGTGAGTTTTGATTTTATTCCGTCGACTAGATTGGTCTTGTTGAATTAAGTGGCAGTTATATGAAGGTTTGTGTATAATGATGTGTCTTGAATTTGATCGTTATAAATCAGTGGATCGTTCAGAATGATTTGCGACAGAAATCAGAGAACGCGAATAGTAAATACAACCGAACCCGTTCCCAGCCCTCATCCGAATCTGTTCGTCGAACAAAAACTCAGCTTCGCGCTGCCATCTCATCCGCCTCCATACACCCGTTCTTCACTAACGGCAATAATAACACCGAAGAGGAACAGAAACGACAGCATCTCATTCATCAATTACACAATTTTAAACCAAATACGGTTTGTTTTGATTGCGATTGCCTTGTTTGATGGTCAGGCATATACTTGATATGAATTCAAAACGTTCGTTCATTTCAGACAATATTCGAAATTCATAGTGGAAGTAAAGCACACTCGGCAAGTATCATGAAGGAAAAACGAAGAGTTCACCAGAAATATCTGTTGAATAATAATGGTAATGAAGCTGACATAACCGCTGGTAAATCACAACAAAGTGACGTTCCTGCAGCAGTTGTGGATAACGAGAAGAATGCAGAATGGAATGACGATAAAATGGTAAAGTATTCAAGTTTTAATGTGAAATGCCACCGCAATGTTCGTATTATCTCTATCGAACGATGCATTACTATAGGAGAATGCGTTTCAAGAGGTGATCAAGAGTACGCACTTCAGCTCGAAAAACATCGGTCAGTCAACGAAACCGAAACGAAGTGAACGCATTCGTAAAAGTGACGAATTGCAACGAGAAAAGGAACAACATTTTATTGGTTTGTTTTTTTTTTCAGTGCTATCATGAATTGTTCAATTGTATGATAATAGTAGCCAGCCAGCCGTATTGAGGTCAATATCTATAGCTTAAAGAAGTATCTGTTGTTGATAAGTCCAACAAAACGTCACTCACTTGCAGCATACGTCCCCCCAGATGCGCAATCTGAACGAGCATTGGCCGTTAATGGTGATAGGGGTTTCGGTGCTGATCTCATGGCAAATACGATTGAGATGTGTGCTGATGATGTCACTGAAATGCATAAGCAAGAAAATCGAAAGAAATGGTTCGTTCTTATTAATGTGTATAAATTTGAGTGGTTATTATTTCATTAGGCATTCGAAAACGCTTGTGATAAAATCAAAATGAACTGAAGGGATCGTAAACGTAAGCGCTTCGTTGCTGAATCCAGTGAGCACCCATCGAAGAAAAGAGTGCGAACAGAGGATGGCACCTATGTGCCAGCAACCTATCGATCGGGTCGTTACGAGAAATGGCAGTCCAAACAGAAAATCGGTTATCGGAACGAGGACAACAATAGTGATGATAATGACAACGATAAGGCATCACGCAACAAACAACAATTCGTTCGTGTTTGATCACATTATATTTGATTTCATTCTAAAATTTACATGAATTATCTATGATTCGGCAATTAATCTGAGGCATTTTGCGTTTTGTGAGTGTGAGCGATGATAAAAGCTATCATTTATGGACTCAAGTTTATTTGAGTTGATGCTTGAAATTATCTACATTGTAGAATAATCGCTCAAGAGGTCGAGATCGAAATAAGAAGATGCCAAATGTAGTGGTAAAACGTTCGGAACTGAAGAATCCAGATCAGATTCTGAAGCAGAGACGAAAGAAGGAGAGTATTCGTGCCTATCAATCGCATCGTCGTGACGAGAATCTGAAGAAGAAGACTGGTAGAAATAATAAACAACGTTCATAGATTTTTCTGTTCATCATTCGTTTTGTTATTGTTGTGATCGGTATTGTTATTATTGTTGAAAGTTTATTGTTGTTGTTATTTTTGATTGTAATATTCAATAAAGGTTTCGATTTGTTTTCGTATAATCTTCATATAAAATGGAAGGCTGTTCATATTCAGCAATAACTAGTTATACCTTAAAATGAAGTGTGTGCATCACTTTTTCGTATCGATTGTTTGTGTGCGTCAATTGAATATAAGCACTTTCATTAGCTTGCGCATTAAGTTGTGCGAAAGAAATTAATGGATTGCACAATTGGCTGTTATAAAACAAATTGCGTCAATGCTTATTGCGATGATTAGTAGTTTTTGTAGCTTTACAACGATTCATTCCATCGTTTGATTGCTCAGTTTTATTGTTCTTTTCAACGTTGATCATAATCGTCGCCCCTTATCAATCCTTCCGGTAGTGACCTATCATGAGATTTGCATGCGTTCTGAGTAGGAGAAGCCGTAGACTTAGTGCGCTTATTTATCAGAATTAGAAGCAAACGCGATAAATATTATGGTATCATATTGCCGATTGAATGAGATCAACTGTCAGTAAGATGTAATTCGTATGATTGCTGCAAGTTTGATCTGAGTCTTATCGATCATTGATCTGGAAAGGTTTCAGTTTGATTCCGTCCGTCAATATTCTATAATTTATATCGTAGACTCATAAACGAGTCGGATTCTCTGCCGAAAGCAGTCATGAGCGATACGACTAAAAACACGAATGTTTGGTTGTTCTACCCGAATCTGATCGGGTATGGTCGTATTCTAACGGCATTCCTATCGTTCGAGGCGATGCCGTATGCACCGTTGCGATCAGCACTTTGGTATGCGCTGAGTGCTCTGCTAGACGCAGTTGATGGACATATCGCGAGAATGTTCAATCAGAGTTCGTTGCTTTGTTGTTGATCTGCTGCTTTTGTGAGTTGAGGCGATCACTTAATACGGCTATTTGTTGTTTTATGTACACGTTTCGGTGCAATGCTTGATCAGCTGGTGGATCGTTGTACGACACTGGCGATGGTGATGTGTCTGTGCGCATTCTATCCAAAATATCTGTTCCTCTTTCAATTATCCGCCATTATCGACATTGCTTCACACTGGTTGCACTTACATGCCACTGATCTCACGCAACAAACCACACACAAGGTGATGGTGATTGGCTTTCTTTCATATCTTGTTCTAGAATCGCTTAGTTATGACACGATAGAATTATTTGATGACACGAGCGATTTCATTGAGTTTTCAATTTAATTGAGATTGAGTGTTTTATTGAATTCAATTTCATAGTAACATTCGATTCTGAATTTCGAAAACAATTCCACTGAATTTTAAAACATACAATTGCGTATCTGAAAATTGACGAAGGAATAGAATAGTTACGTTTGAGGTTAATAAAAGTTGATCATATTGAAGGCGTCAAGCAATCGCATTCTGCATCTCTACTATACATCTCGTCAGTTCTTGTTCTTTATGTGTGCCGGTAATGAAGCATTCTACGGACTGCTCTACATCAATCACTTCTACTCAGGACCGGCGCTCTTCGGTGCATATCTGGTGCCGACGCTCACGTGTCTGTGTTTTCCAGTTGCGTTCGTGAAGGCTTGTATCAGTGTCGTGCACCTGGTCACCGCTGCACAAACCGTTGTCAAACACGATATCGCTAACATACAATCACGTCAACAATAAATTCTTATCAACAATTCTACTAAAATTTAACTTATCGTCTTGTACGGAAATTGTTTGCGTTCTATTTATTCATAACAACTTCAGTTGCCAGCTTACACTGAAATTCTTTTCACGTTTATTTCGATGCTTCGTGTTGATCTCTGACTTTAAATTATCTTTATAGTTTTCACATTTTGTATCCAATGTTGTTATAGTTGACAATGTGATGGTGGTGGCTATTTGTGATGTTTGTGTTGTGATAGTGATCATTAGCGTTCGAATGAGATTCGATTCCGCTCAGTGCGTGTCCCGTGCTCTGTCGACGATGTGTTTACAGCCTCATAAAATTTTTTTCTTACGCAGTAATTTCTAATTGATTGCACATTCATGCAAACAAAAATGAATTAAAATGGAATGTCGTTCAGCAGCAATCAAATGACATCTCAACTTATATTCAATCACATAAATATGCACCATTAATCCGGCCGTAACAAGAACACATTCAAATACTTTAAATTGTTTAAAGCACTGTAAACATAACATATTTCGAGTTTATCATTATACACAGTGTTCATATATTGTTATAATTATTCAGCACAACTCACATCAAATAATTCACAAAAAAAAATCTCGTTTTATTCCTATTGCATTCATATGTTCAAACAACTAATTCGTATAATTGCATGCAATTTTGATGGATTATTATATTCATTTCATCGCAATAATCATTTACCGTTCGCAGCAGTGATCACTTTTTTTTGCAATTCAAATTGAAAATATGTGTGCGCGTTTGACGTATTGAAGAATAAAAATGAATTTATCCAATCAAACATCAAATGTTTTTCGAATAATTCTTATCATGTTACTACATCATCTTCACGCATTCTCGTCTCATTGCATTCCCTCATGAAGCACTTCATTTGATATTGTATAGTATGGAATTAACTCGTGACAAATCGACCGAATGGAATGTTTATTTAGGCAACATTCACTGCGCCTATTCATATTCATCTAGCAGCAAAAGTGCACTGCAAATAATCTCTGATTAGAAGTTGTTCTTTGTGGATTGTGATTGTTCCATTATAATAATAGTAACAGTGAACATGGTAATATCGAATGTTGATAACAATAGCGGTGATAATATAATAATAGCGGTTGGAAAGAATTCAGTTGCATTAAAATGACGACGAATTGAACGCTCTTGTGAAGTGAAACGCTCAGTCGTGAGAATTAACCTCGTTTTGAATGGTGATCACATTCATGGACTTATATTGTGACGAAGCGACTGAACAATCGCCGGCGATCAGCATCTGATCAATATTCTTCAGATTTTGATTGTGTTCCGTATATGTACCGCTCATCGTTTATTGCTACCAAGGGTCAGGCTAGTGGTCGTCGTTCCAGACCGGGACGGAGCCTATCAAAAGTGGCATCGGGAAATCGTATCGCAGTGGTCACCAATAGAATGTTCGGTTGTTGGCCATCGAAAAAACCTTTCGGTTCCCAACTCGTTTATAGATACCTATCGCTATCGTTTTCAGTTGCTACTTCCAGTAACGATCATAATTCTGAATGATTCAAATCGCTTTGTAGAATATATTTAGTGAATTAATTGCTTTGATATAAGTAAGTTATGAATATTAGTAATTTGACAATAGTATCTTATGAGTATGGTTTTTATGGGATGCTCACTTTTGAATTCCAATTCCTATCGCGGTATTGAGGCTCTGAGAAATTTTCGGCATTTGATAAAACACAATATTTTGTATGATATTACTAGTATACTCATGCATAGAATCACGAATTGATTATTCTCAACTCATTCATACACAATAACATTTGTTGTTTACCACCAAAGCGCTAACGGATGGATGAATCATTCATTGAGTAGTAATGCCATCTCAGTTTCTTTTTTTTTCACAAAACAGAAGTGAATATTGTCATCAATTACCTCATATTTCGTTACATTGTCTTCCATTTATTATGGTCCATCAGTTTCTCAAAATGTGCCTCCAAACAATGCAAGTTTCCCCAGACATATTAAAAAGCGCAATGAATGCGGTAATTGTTCTCGTCGCTGGGAATAAATACTTCAGTTGCAAAAAAAAAACAGCAAAACTGCGAAATGTAAACTGTACAAAGTTAAAAAGTTAAAAAGCAAATGGTTCGTTCTTTCGGAAGGAAATCGTTTATTTGGAATGGAAGAAATTATAAAGGGTACAAGTAAATGAAGGAAGATACTGTGGATTTGACAGTGAATTTATCTTCAACGCTTTTCGGTGTGAGCAGTGAAAATGATGATGACACGCGGAGTGCATTTCATCACTGGCCACTGATTCGAAATGAACATGATACTTCTTTCACGAAGAAAATAGAATTGATGCTGAATTCCCAATCTTTCATATGAATTAACGACGTGATTCGCAGAATAGTCTCCGAGATGCATTTGTACAAAAAAGCGTAGGGAATAGCAGCGAATATGTAAAAATTGTGGGATCGATGGAAATGATTTCATCGAAAAACATCGAAAGTAAACGAGCTGTCTCTCCATTTTCTTTTTTTTTTGTGTACAAAACTGAGAATGCGATTGAGCGATTCAATAATCAACATTCCCACTTTCTCAAAGTTTATTTCGAATTCAACTGAATTTTATTCTTTGAATGTTTTGCCGTTATGTCAAACTTGTTTCCATTTTTCACTTTCAAAGCTTATCCTTTGAATATGTCAATCTTATTGGTTACAATGTTGATGATTTTGCTTTCGTTGACCGTTCTAGGTTACAGTGAAAATTACTTTAATAATTTTTAATTTAGGAATTTTGTTGTCTATAAGACACAATTTTAATCAGTTTGAAGCATTTACAGTTTCAAAAGAAAATTTGTCGAGGAATATGTTCGGGTTCTCACCATCTCAGACATAAGCAAATGAACATTAATCCATTGAATTCATTCACAGAAAAAATTAAGATATTGTCACGAAAAACTCGAATGTTGATGTTATATGTGAATTGTGCTTGTCTTTTAATGTTGATGCTTTGTTTATCCAGATTTTAAAATGCTCACCTGCATGATTCGTTGAATGAATTGTTTTCTGATTGATTATGAATTATGGTTCAAAAAGAATTTATTGAACACACAGACGCTTCCATATTTCCGAAGCTGACGAACCCGAGATTATCCCAAAAACGATCTCGGCTAATGAAAAATAGTCAGCATTTTTCAAACCCTACTTATGATCTGATCAATGCAATACTGAATATCCATTTGTCAGTGTCGTATCAAAACTGTTATCATCCAAGCAATTGCTATTTTCATAAACTTTTTATAATATTTCTACTGCCCAGATGTCAAACACACAGCACAATAATAACAAAATCACACGCAGTGATAAGGGAAGTGACATGAATGTGAATGTATTTAGAAGTGTAACTCTCAAATTCGTTGTAGCACGTCGTATTTATAAACAATTGATGTTTATGTTAATCGAATGATAAAAAGTTCATAGTTATTATTATCAGTCACATGCTTTAGCATCAACTATGAACGTGATCGCTATGCATCTGCGTTTCAGCTGATGCTATTTATGTATACGTCTCAAATTAATCACCAAAATCGTTACGTTCCATCACCATTGATCACACTCACTCCACTTCCATTATGATTATCTAATATATCATGCGAGTAATATTATTACTTACTTACTTCAAAACCTCACTTCATTTCAGAGAGATAAAGTGAGGTTTTGAGCGTAGGAACCGACTGAACTTTTTGTTGTTGGCCACTGAGCGAGCACTCTATTGGTGGCCACCAATAAGGCAAATTTTTAGTGTTAGTCCATTTCGATTCCGAAAATTGATGTTCCCGAATGTTGGGGCCGAAATCAATTTCCCTCTGATTTTGCATTGTTTTTTTCGATTCCATTTTGTGCCCACCGACCAAAATCTATTCTGCATTCAATAATACATATGTTATTCATGCACTCACCCACTGATCTTATGTATGCATGTGCACATACTGTTAAAAAGCGATTTTTTGATAATAGGAATCGATCGGATTCATTTCAACTCACTTCCACCACGTCCAAGATGCACATTAAAAAATCAAGCAAACTACAGGATGAGCAATCGAAAGAAGTCATCTTCATCGCAGATGCGATCCGACAGCATCACTTCAATGCAAATGCGATCCGACACCATCACTTCAATGCAAATGCGATCCGACACCATCACTTCAAAGTACATGCGATCCAACACCCTCACTTCGCAGATATCCAGAGGGGAACTGGAGCTGGTAAAGGAGAGCAACAAGATGGGTATTTTCGGTGCAATCAGCTACATTATCGGCAACGTTGTTGGTTCTGGCATTTTCATATCGCCCGGTGTTGTCTACGCTACCACTGAATCAGTAACTTTTATCATTCATTTCAATAACTACAGTTAATATTGAATAGCGTGCACAATACCATTCATATATTGTTGATCTATCTATTGGAGCACATCCTGATGAATTCCCAGAACAATCAATGACTCTTTTCATTAATTTCCATCCCACGCTGAACTCTGTGTTGTCAAGTAATATTACTTGGATTACCTGGATTGGCCAGGCTATCGAACGTTTGTAACGTTGCTGGCCACAATGCTCGCGTTTCCGTGCGCATTGTTTTAGCCTTAATATACGCCACCAGGTTGGCTAGGCGAGCAGGCCAAGTGAACACAACCGAGTATTTAATTAGTTGCTGTGAATAGTTTGCATAATCAAACGCTGCCAAATACCAATCCATTAAATAATCATCACTCTATGAAATAAATATTCCGCCGATCGCTCACAGCGACCAACAAAACAACCGCTCGATGTACTAGTAACAAGTAACAGATATGAATATATGTCAAGTAATGTGATGAACTTAAAGGTGGGATTATCATTGGTGGTGTGGTTGATTGCTGGATCGATATCAATACTTGGTGGATTGTGTTACATTGAGCTGGGTACGAGCATTCGAACATCTGGAGCTGATTTCACATATCTCTGCTTTGTTCAATGGTTATTCGATCACTTTTATTTTTGTCGAACAGATACAGAAACGAGTGTGAAAGAGGAAAGCATCGATGAATCAGTTATCAATGAGAATAGTATTGGCAAAAATAAGCAAAAATAACCGTAATATTGTTTCAGGTACCCGATAGCATTCGGTTTTATGTGTGTTGGATGTTTTGTGTTGTTTCCAGCAGCGATCTCAATACAGTCACAAACGTTTAGTGAATATTTGATACGAGGACTCGGCATTCAAATCTGTGATCCGACTCATGCTTATGTTGCAAAAAAATTAATTGCGTTCGCTTTGATTTGTAAGTATTATTTGATATATTTACTTTGAATCCATTAAGGTATTATTCCTTATATCTACGATATTTGTTGTCCTCTTTATGCAGTTAATCATAATACCTTTCATCATCAACAACCACCAAGTTCCATTATGAGTTATTCAGTATTCAGGGCTGTTAATGTTCGTCAACTTCTTCTCACTCAAAACATTCGTATCCCGATTCCAAATCGCAGCCACTATCTCCAAGATATTGATCACTATGGTTGTGATCATCGTCGGATTCTATTATCTCTTCTTTAAAGGTCATAGCAGTAACAATTTGATCTTTTCTCAAAATCGCTCTAACGATAAGACATCTTTCCGTCTCTATTTGCCATCTTCTTACAGAATAACAATCCAAATGATCAATCTTTTCGCGCAAGAGCAAAATGCCATTATAAATCTATCTCAGATCCAACAGTTTGAAATTAAATTGCGATATATTAGAATAATGTCTAAGTAATTTCAGGTGAAACCGACAATCTGTCACACCCCTTCGAAGGAGCCGCGTCAAAAGTCTCCGTGGTTGTACCAGCAATATTTCAAGCATTCTATTCTTTTGATGGATGGGATGTGCTCAATTACGGAGTCGAAGAAATTGAAAAACCTAGAAGGTTGATATTTATCATTTTAGTCTGTGCTCATCTTATTTCCATAAAAAATATTCAAATGAGAAAAGTCTTATCGATGAAATGCTTATTTATCACTGAAATAAAATAATTCGTTCTTTCGAGAACGATGCCCGTCGCGATCTTCTTCGGTCTAGTTGGAGCGACAGTCATATATCTCGCAATGAATCTGTCGTTTTTCGTTGTCCTCGACAAATACGAACTCATTTCGTCCGTTACAGTCGCTACGGTTCGTTGATGCGTTTCATTTCGATTTGACGAATGCACGTCGATGTCCATAAGTGAACCCGTTTCAGACGTTTGGCCAGCAAACACTTGGTCGTTTCCAGTACGCGATCCCCTTCTTGATCTGTATTGTTTTGATTGGCTCTGTGAACGGTTCTATCTTCTCTGCTAGTCGGTATGTGCACTCTTTCCGTGCTGAATTCCCATCTTAGCATCAATACGAAACTTGAAATAAAATCTGACTCAACTCAAACATTGCAGGTATTTGTATGCTGCTGCCCGTCAAGGGCATTTACCGAATTTCATTCGTTGTACAAATTATGAAAATGATAGTCCACGTGCCGCGTTAATCGTTTGTGTAAGTTTACATCATTAGCTCTGATCGGTTCGCTGCTATTGCTGATCACTTATCATTGAGATTATCACTGAATTCAAATGATACAAACCAAATTTAGATTCTCTTATCGATGGCGATGTCGTTCGCAGGTGAAATTGATATGTTGATAGATGTGGCTAGTTTTGCACAAGCGCTACAACGTGTATGCACTATGTACGTGCTGTTGTGGATTCGTGTCAGGCACATACCTGTTCATGCGGAAGCCGTTCGATATCCAATCGTCCTACCCATTCTCTTCGCTATCCTCTGTTTCGGACTGGTGATTACTATGATTATCATTTCCTATTAACACTTCACTACTTAACATCTAATATCACTCTAATCAACAGTTGATCAGTCGATAGCTGATCTGAACGGACAGTTGATCAGTCGGTTCAAGTATGCATTTCGTTCATCCATTTAACTGATCAATCACTAGCCAGTGACAGCTCACAGCATTATCGTTATGAATCAGTACGAAACTCTGTATTCAGATCGTCGTTCAAACCACCAAAAAATGGTTGGAATGTTGCATCGCATTCGCGGCGTTTTTCGGTGGAGTGATTATCTTCTTGATATTCATCTATCAAAAATCGCTACCTTCAATCAAACTTTACCAACGTGTCACCAAAACAATCAATGGTATCCATCTATTATATCACATTCTTTTACATTCTCATCTCATCCTTCACTCAACTGTTTAATTACGTCAACGACTTTTCAGTGTAATCTTCAATCTAACAACATATCCACGCATATCAACAATATTGCAACACTAATAAAATTTCAGACATATTGACAAAATTCGCTCAAATTATGCTCAACGTACTACCAGAAACATGCAAGCAAGAAGAGTTTATTGTGAATAAAAGAGCTTCATGTTCATATCCAGCTGATAGCACTGATAAGCAGAAGATTGATGATAAGAGTGCATGCACCGACACTGAAAAGCGATCGTCGATTGCCATCGTTTACGCGCCCCACTTGCAACCCGACGACAAGCATAATACTAGTTTAATTGAACGATTTAAACACACAATTAGCAGTGCTCCTCATCAATCCTCAAAAATATCCGATTCAAATCCGAATAAAACCAAAAATCACTTCAACTGATCAACAATAATCACTATCTCCTATCAATATTGCGATCATGTTCATACCATCTGGAATTCCTTACCATCCATTTAATCTCAGTTCATTCTCCCTGTTGTTCTCTGCCTCAGATCGCAAAATCCGACCATTCACTGCGATATCATCAGAACGGTTGATCACATCGCAAAATAAAAATTATATTTAAATCGTTCATTGCTAATCGATTATTTCCAGTGATAATGAATGCTTCAATCAAAAAAGTCTTATCTGGTCAAACAACTTCATTTCATCAAAAAAAAAACAAAAAAACAAGAGATGATGTGAATTGAAATTGAACAGCGAAAATGATAAGGGTGTACTATGTAAATGGATATGCTGCTATTCTCATGATGCGTTCTAGTATCATTATAATCGCCATTCACTTGAATTGTAATTAGATGAGTGTATTTGTGCATTTTTATCATATTCATTTCACTGTTTGCACGTTTTTTTTTACCTCACTTCATGTTTGTGTTAATAAATGAATAATTAGTCATTGTAGTTGTCTTCTCAAACACAATCTAGCCCACATTCGAGTAATCACATTCGTTAATCCAAACTAACTCCTACTGTACAGCTGTTATCAGCCACTAATTTTATCGAACACGACAGGTCCTGAACTCTGGAAACAGAATGCATTTCCTCGATTGTTAACCTTTAACGCTTTAATTTTCCATATTGAAGTCGTTAGCTCTTTGATCATTAGCTTCGATCATTAGCTCTTTTCAACATTTAATTCGATAAAACAACATTTTTAATGGAAAAATTCAACCACATGGCTAATCCATAACAACTACATCTCAAAAATTAACCCTCGGCACTCAACTGGTTATAATCATTTGAACGGTCAATTCGAAATCATTTGAATACTGGTCGCATCGATTCTGAGCAGACTTCACGACCCAATGCACTAATTTCTTGCTCTATCGATCAGTCTTGACCACCGCAATTTTCTGAGTTAGCAATCTCACTGGCTTGGAAATTCAATTGAAATTGTTATCCTCGGTCACCACGTAGTCAGACGTATCACAGCATTACGCTTATAGATAAATCCAATTGCAAATATCTACCGACGTGTTTGAAATTATATTGTGCAAAGTGATTATTACCATAAAGAAATACGGTGATGGATTATGACTAGAATTGCGCTTAAGCTTAGGCTGAGGCTCATAGCAGGTTGAGGTGTCCAATAAAAACTTTTCTAGATGGTTCCTCAATATGAGCCTCAACTCAGGCCTAAGACCGCTATATTTCACTCTAATTATCGTCATTTTATTTTTACGTTCTTCTTCCAAGATTAGACCAGTCCCATAAAGTGTTTGCGTCTTTTTTGCTTGAACCAATATAAACGACTTGATACAATTGTTCACAAAAGTACTCATTTTCATTATTCCAAAACGTTTGCAATAATATGATCGAATCATAAACACAAAATGCATTTATGATGTGTTTGTTGTCCGAATATGATATTTGACATTCGATTCGACAGAGAAAGCGCAGTCAAATAGGTGTGTGCCCAAGAGGGTGATGGCCAAGAAAAGGTTGAGATATATAAACTTTTAATCAAGCACTGACCTCCAACAACATGAAATAAATCACTTCCAAACCGATATCATAAACTTGTTTCGATGCGACCATCAAATTCATCACATTGATGGAATCATTCCATTCCGAAAACACGATCTTTTCACATCGTTCACTTATTTTTGATCGCGTATTTGATTTTTTATGAAGAGCAGGATTTCTCAAGCGGGTGTGTTCGCAGCCCCAAGAGAGGTGAGATGGTATCTCAGGGGTACCAAGATAATGTTTTATTTTTTGTATGTTGAAGTAGACGAGGATGGACTGTAACGTATGTATTTTTGAAAACACCAGAACGTACTCAAATGATATACAGTTATCTGCACTACAGACATTCACTGTAGCGGCTAAGAGATTCAAAGTGGATGTGGTGAGGGATGCGGGGACATTTTAACTGTTGCTGTAGGGAGTACTAGGACATCTCAAAATTTTCTAAGGGGTGCGGGAGGGAAAAAATGTTGAGAACCGTCGATGTAGTGTTATGACTGTCGAATTGTAAATCTCTTTCAAATCACACTATTCCTACATCATTCGATCGTTTCATTCAGTTCTCATTAATATATCAAAAAATGCTACGAAAGGTGATAACGTGCATTCTTCAATATTATTGTATTCACTAGAAAAATTCATGAAAAATATTGTTCAGTATGTTAGTAATATTTAAAACGTTGTCTTTTCACATAATGCTACCATCTGCATTCCCACTTCTTATCATCAATCAAAAACTTTGATTGATATCATAGTATATGATCGTTGCAATGCTGCCACCTTAATGCCATTCTCAGCTCATATTCTTGAACACTTCTTTGTAACTCTAGTTTTCAGAAAGTATATTTATTGTGTTTCAGATAATATATTCATAGAATCTAGTTCAGTTTTCGTTGTTAAGTTAGTTTCTGATTCGGAGGTACTTGTTCAATGAGCAATTCTATGTTAGTTTTGTTGCATGTATTGTTAGTATTACTGCTAAATGCACAAATAATAGGTTATGCAAATACGATTTATAATATATTCAATAGATTGACGATTGCATTCTGATCACTATCATCCACATTATGATCAGCAGTTAGTTTTTCATTCGATTTTGTATAACCGCTCGTGACATGTATAATATTTGCTTATTTTCAATGTGTTCTTAGATATATTTGCATTATTTGTGTATATCATTAACAAGGGGCTAAATGTTCAGGAATGGAACGTGAGATGGCTTGATCTCATATCTATTCCGATATAAACGGATATAAACGTTTGGTAGGATTGCCTTCACTTACTGTAGATTAATTTCATTTACTTTGATACTCACTAAACAATAATGCAATAAAAGGCTTATCATTACTGTTGAATGCTGTCGTTTTTGTAGTTGATTTTAATCGAGATTAATTTTTAAATCCTTAATTACAGTGATGACCTCGGAGTGATTTGCTGATCAAAAGTCGATGAATGCAGTCATAGTTGAATCTCTCCTTCAATAAATTATAAACAAAAGTAATGATGACAATGCGCTGCAATGTTACATCCAACTCGGTGCTCAGATTCGTTAAAAGTGTTAGTGTCGAACCAGCTCTAGCACTCTATATATTCACCGCATTCATAAAGTATCCCGTATTTCAAGCTCTTCTCTATGATAAATCCTGCATCACCAGATATAATGTTAGTTCATTTCGAACATAATTGATGATCACTAAAACTAACCAAATGATCTGTCAGTTATATTCCACCTGATTAAAGGATCCGGCATTGTGTGCTAATGCATCAGCAATCTATAAAGATAAGCAGTTACAAGGCGATGAACAAAGACTTATGTTGTTTTCATCTCTTTGCTTACTATTGCCTTCGATCCCGACTGCCCTTCTTCTTGGATCGTGTTCGTTTCATTTCGCTTCAATCTATTTTTCATTTCAACATTATCCTTGTAACGCTATTCAATTTCTATCATGAATTCAATTTCAGTAAGTGATATATGGAGTGCCAAAATCCCGATATTAATCCCACTGTTGGGTGTGATAGCTGGCGATGTGAACTATATTATTCAGTCGACTTATTTCTGGATGAATCCTCGTTGGTTATTGCTATCGGACATTTTCTCAGGATTTACTGGTGGATATGCTACTTTAATGGGTTCGTCTGTTGTCTTCTTGATCTTTGTTCAGTTGGATACGGCTTTATTCTGAGTTGTTCACCGGGAATCGATTGAATGATCCTGAAGAGGACACAAATTTAGGAATGATGTTTTCGTGCAGTATGAAACAGACAGACAGCGTTCACCGTGGACGGCGAATGGCCATTCTCGAAGGCTCTATTGGCATCGGAGCCACTCTCGGCTTCGCACTCTCGGGCATTATCAGAGAGTTGGTCGATTTCATTCATTTTACCTGACTTTTTTAATTATTCGACAACATTATCTATATTCAGTACTTCCATTCTACGAGCACAACCTTTACAATGAACTTACCGATTAATACTTCAGATGTTTGGGATATTCAATGACATTCGTATTGCTGCTGGCATTACGAGTGCTTTGTTTTGTCTATGTGGTCGCAATCGTTCACGAGATCAAACCCGACAAACTGCAACAACAACTTTCACGTAGCAATCACTGTAATGTCCAGTTGTTATCATCAACCTAATCACTACTATCATCATTATTATTCTTATCACATTGATATTGAATGAATTTCGATTTCAGGTTTACTCATCCGTTTGCTGCGTACCACATATCACCGTTTGATCGACGTCTATAAAGTTCTGACCGATTCGAGACCATCGCGGCCTATTCTTTGGCTTATTTTAACAGCTTTTGCAGTTGAGATTCTCTCTTTTTCAGGTTGCTTTTATTTTTTTTGGAATTGATATCTTAAAATGTTCCACAACAATCGTAATCAAACCAATCAATGCAAAAAATTTCAGGAGTGAATGCCATTCAATATTCGTTTTTACGTTATAAACTGAACTGGAACGATAAACAGTACGGATGGTATAAGGGCTTAGGTTATGCATTCAGCACCCTCGCTGTATGTTTTTTGATACTTTATTCGTATTGTTGGATAAAAATTGATAAAACAAATTGTAAATTGATAAACCAAATTGTGAATTGATAAGTCAGATTGTAAATTCATAAACCAAAAAAATCATAAAAAATTTTTTGGTTTATCAATTTACAATCTGTCTGGTTATGAAACCGAAAAATGAAATAATCCATTATCAACATATTGTACACTCGTTTACATTTCGATGTTTCTTATCATCGATCTCATATACAAATCAGTATCACTGCAATCAGTATAAATTAAATCAATATATCCATAAATCCAAATCCAATACAACCAATCAACATTAATAAATCAGTATAAACTATCCAATATTATAAATATAGGTTCAATATTATGAATCAATCTATATCAGCCACAATCATAACGACATCGAACAGTATAAATTGGATAATGATAAAGGTAAATTAAGGTACTTTCGATATATCCACTGATGAAAAGTCGAGGAATCAAAGACATGCTACTTTGTTCAGTAGCATTGATCACCAAGATAATCAGTTTGGTAGCACTCGCGTTTGTATTCATCGACTGGTATGCATATCTGACCACACCGCTGTCTGCGTTGAATCGTTTCATCGCTACCTCAATTCGTGCTTGCGCCTCACAGACTGTTGACGTTGTGGAACAAGGTGGAAAATTCTATCATAGCATTTATCATTCCCGCTTCAACTTACACCGACAAGCTCTTCACATCCCTACCTCTTTTGACCGCGTGGCTGATCGTCGCCATATACCCCCCCCTGGCCCCTTCGTCCAATATCTAATAACCTATATGAACACCATTCTGCTCTCCACTCCTTTGTCCTCTCCAATAAACTGCTAATCTTGAGCGATACATCAGAATAAAATCAAAAAAGCGATTGAGCAAACAACAAATTCGTTTTCAATAATTTGTCGCAACCATCGAACCAATCGCTCGCTTCTTTGCGATGAACAAGCATTTCGATAATGGTGGTGATTAATTTTGTAAGAAATGTTAATAAAGATCAACCAACGAGCATTTAATCAGAAAGCTCATCTATTCTTCATAACATCGTCAAAATTCTCCGTTTCTCCTTCGTATAATAATCCTCTCATCCACATAATCACCTCAATTCATTAGTTAACACATCAATAATATCTTCACTGTTTACAGGTAAAATCTTCTCGATGATGAGTTTGATCGATGGCATCGTCTCATTATGTGGCTCAACGATATTCACTTCGGTCTATCCACAAACCCTGATGATATCACTTCCCTATTTATGCTTCATCATTGTATCCGTCCTGCTCTTAATACCTTTAGTCATATCAGTCTACCTACAAACCGAACATGTCAACAATATTATCATTAATGCATCCCATTCCACCATTCTGAATGAATCTCATCATAACAACACTAATAACGTCGCTTAACCTTCATCAATGATCTTTTCGTTTTGATCGCTTTTATTTATTTTATCTAATAGGAATGTGAATGGTAAAATGAATTAATTTTTCAATAACTGTTGAAAGTGCTCATACATTGGATATAAGTGATAATCATGACTAAAGCAATCAACTTTTTATGCCGATTTCGTTCAAGCAGTCAGCTACTTTTGTGATGATAAATATTCCATCATGAGGACATAAATACAATTCGGATGCGTGAGAATAATTTGACGAATCGGACGGTTTGGAGGTGTGATGGGGTTGGTGAGTAAACATCAGCAGATGGGATGAATGGAATGTTTGCGTAAATATTTGCGGTAGTTGAGTAGTGAAATATCATACTAATGGCATGTTATTTATTATTCATAAATTCATGTGCTCATTCGGAATGAAACATACAAACACAAAGTTCCAACAGATTAGAATCTATCCCATCTACGCGATGCCATTGAAAACAATCAACTGCTGAACAAAGTTCTGAGTATAGTGTTAGTGTGAATGAAGTAATAAGTGACTACAGATGCATTTCACAAATTTTCGTTTAGAACGATACATATTATTGACAAAATATATCAGCAATGATTCAAATGATGTTCCTGAAGATAGCATAAAGCCGAAACGTCGAACATCCACAAATTATTTCCAACTGCGCAGGTGATATATTTTGTCAATAATATATACCGTTCTGAATCATCTATTACCACTATGCAATTCAAAAACAAGGAAAGTTTACAGCAATAGTTTTCATTTGAATATATTGTACTGTCAAAGTGATGATTATGTAAGTGCATCACACGCAATTAGCATAAATCCTTTCGCAAAGGTATAAATAATGGATTCGGATTGCGATCAGCATTACTTTGAATCAGTGTCGTAGTCGAGTGGTGATTTAATTGGTTCGGATCGAACTAATTAAGTAGTTAATCAATTGAGCTGTCGTAATTAATATTCAATCGTCATTCGATCCCAATACCGAAATGTTATTTATTATATTCTCTTTTATATGCTCTCTGATACCGTCTGCAGTCGTCGCTACCGTAATCGCGGTGCAATGCGCTGATGAGTCACGTCCTCAACATAGACATGCTCATGTGAGTCTATCTAATTGATCTTATTAGCGGTTTGTCACTGATCGCATTATTCAGCCTTCATCATAGCTGGTTAATTCTAAACATTTAAAACACGCATAATAACTCAGCCATATATCTAAACAGGTAATTACCTTATTACCTTATGTTTGGGTATGCTACCTTATCCAGGTAATCCAGGTAATATACCCAAACATTAAATAACCGTATGATTCAGAAAGGCATCAAGAGTCGTTCAGCGAAGCGACATTCCCACAAAAGGTCATCCAAATCGAGATCAAAGAGCTCAAAGCGCAAGTCACATCACAAATCCAGGGCAAGTGTATATTTCAAAAAGCTTGTTGTTAACCTTATTGAAGATGATGTTAAGCCCATAAAACTCACTAGCAATTCTATGAGATCGTAGTCATAACTGATGATGACATTGATGAATTTATTCGTCATTGTGATGAATTTGAGCATATTTTTTTGAATTTAAGAGTGGTAAAGTTTCACGAAGCAGTAAATCAGGATCAGGAAGTGGTACAACGACTTCTTCATCGCGAAGAAATAAGCTTTCACAACAACGTCAAACTCAGAAGGGATCAGCAGCCTCAAGTAGTCATTCGCGCAACCGCCAACAATCAAACGAAGACTCCAATCGCAGCGTCAGTTCATCACAACGTGAAGTGCCAGCCAACAATAACCCTGTCGATAATAATAATAACAATAATGACAGTAATAATATGAATAAGAATGATCTGAGAATGGATCCCGTTGAGCTTCGTTGGTCTTCGAGGGGTGGTCTTCAGAAGGTATTCATCAAGAACCCGACCTCGGAACGTCGCGCCATCAAAGTGAAATGCTCAGATAATAACCTATATCGTGTAAATCCAGTTTATTCGTTCGTTGAGCCAAATCAAATTCTCTCCATCGATGTGCTACGTCAGGTCGGCGAGGCCAAAGTCGACAAAATGGTTTTCCTTGCTGCTCAGGTTCAGTCTTTTCCACTTCTTGTTTAATCATCTTTCTCACCATTTTCAGGACCGTTTTTCCCGTATTCCAACCATTTTTGGCTATTTTCACGTAATTTTTGGCCATTCACATTTTTGACTATTTGGCTATTTTCACGAAATGAGCCACAACCCAATGTAATTGGTGCTCATCATACTTTCATCAATGAAATAAATGCTCCTTGTTTTTAAGGCAACAGCCCAAGACGATCACCCAAGCGAAGCCTTCCAAACAAACGAACCAAAGCCTATGATGGTATTACCGTTGATTGCGGTCAATGAGTGATTATTGAACTGGCTTGATATTCTCATGCTCCTCATATATGTATCATCCTCAAAACCCCTGCCTAAGTACCCCACTAATTCAGTATTGAGAAAGTACATCTGACTTCTGCATTTTATTATTCTTTACCATGAACTGAACCAGTAAATTTCGATATGAACTTATTCAATAAATTTTTATTCATATCATCATGATGTGATAACCATTTGCACCAAAACTTGATTCCATTCAGATGAAAGGTGTGCTGCATTCATGATTACTGACAACTTTGGATTGTGATAATAATGTACAAGTATAACATGACCACAGAGCGTACTATAATAAAGTAAAAATCATAAGTAACAATTTTTCATTTTTCACTTCCTATCTCACTGAAAGTGCTCGATTATCTGTCTGTATGAGGTCAAAAACCTGGAAGAAATTCATCAAGAAATCACCTGTTTGTTCCCAGGCAAAAGTTTCCTTAACAAGCGATTTTAAGATTTGTGTCTTACATTTGCTTCCTTCACTTTTAATTCTTTTATCACGATTCGCTGACAACTTTATGAAATGTTTCTATCGGTCGGTATGAAATGCTTATTGGGAAGGTTGATCAAACAAAGTTGATGCATGGAACTACTGTTAGTCCAATAGAATGATATCGGTTTTGCGCTATATCACGATTGTACCCGTCCATAGGCTTTTATATTAGCATAGCGCTCGCTCTATTGCCATGCTGTCAAACGTGGCAATTCACTTCCACGATGTTTTATTTCTCTCGTTTTCATTAGCACATTATTCGAACATGCCCTCGCAAGCAGTTGATGATATCAGTAAAATTATTCACCATCACGTTCCGTTCCAATCATCAAGAAATTCTCGAGTAAATAAATTTGCGTTCGGTAAATCAATCGCAACCATTCATAATTTGTCAAAGCAGGGTTACTTTTCCAATCTTATTTTACACTTTGTTTTTAATTCGAATATCACTTCAAATTTGTGCTATGATGATTCTTATGATGCACTTGTTGGATGGTAATTTTGTATTTTAGGTTGGTAAAATCCAAACGGCACTTTGTCCACATTTGCAGTTGAATGTGCTACTTAGTAAGAGCTCAACAAGAAATGTTCGCACGAACGAAATGCCGTTGTGATTTTACCAACCTGAAATGCAACATTACGGGTGTCATTTGTTCGATTCATGCATCAGTATTAATAGTAGAAAGGTAAAAATTTTCGAGGTGTATCCTCTGTAATGTCAGACTCAATTGCAGTCACGGATTCGTTGCAACGTCAAAAAGAAATGGGAAACAGTCGGTACCAAGATTCATCACTCACCCGCAAATATGTGGTCATTTTTTTAGCCGTATCCGCTTATTGGTTAGTTAATTTTTTGCTCTATTTGAATCGAACCGATTCAGTTTCAATTCTTTATCACGCAGATTTTCTGGTGCATTTCAACTGAAGAGAAGTAATCTTCAGGGTATGTTCAATGGGTCTTGTCTTCCTGAACAAATACCTTCTGAGCAGTCAATCGCTCAAGGTTTGCTTCCAATTTTATCTTCTTTATTGACTAGACAAATCTGAAATCTCATTTTTGACTAGAGAAATCGCAAATCTCATGTTTCATTTCACTGGAGAACTCTCTTTTGTATGAAATAACTGCTTCTGTCAGTATTTCTACTCTGAACTCAAGTATTAAACGAAAAAAATGTAGCCGTGGAATAGCTCACAGTCAGCTAATAAATTGTTGTCTCAATTTTCAGCTGAATGCTCCGTTATTTGTAACGTGGTACCAATGTCTGGTCACAGTGGTTTTATGTTATATTTGTTCGTATCTATCCAATTTGTTTCCATCACGTTTCAATTTTCCATCAATCTCATTCGATCATCGGATATCGCGAGAGGTTAATCACTATGATTGCTTTCTTTTTGTATTCAATCTTAGATTTAAACCAACCTTCATCAAGTACACTTCGTCCATTAAAAATATTTCAATGAAAGGGTGACTACTCTGTGATAAAGTAAATTTAAGGTGTTACCACTTTCATTCGTATTCGTGGCGATGATAGCAACGAATAATCTTTGTTTGAAACATGTTGGTGTTTCGTTTTATTACGTTGGACGATCGCTGACGACTGTCTTCAATGTGGTACGTTTCACTGTGTCACTCTGACAATTGCAACAAATTCGTACCGTGTGCACTCACTTCAGGTCTGTTCCTATTTGATTTTGGGACAAACCACGTCGTGGCGAGCGCTCTTCTGTTGTGCCACTATTATTGGTGGTTTTTTTCTGGGTGTTGACCAAGAGGATGCGGCAGGTCGGATTTGTTTAGTTTTTTTTTTGCTCTGCGTATTTCTGTTTGCTTGCTGTTGTTACGGCAATGAAAATTAACCGAATTTCAGGTTCGTTGTCGGTGATAGGTGTGATTTTCGGGGTGAGTGCTTCGCTGTTTGTAGCGCTAAACGCTATTTATACGCAACGAACACTGCCGGCTGTCGGAGACAGCGTGGCTAGACTGACTATGTTCGTTTCATTTGCTATTTTCATCGTTAATGTTACACCTTATTGTTTATCAGTTACTCTTTCAGAATATCGTTCATTGTTATATACCATTAAGTGCTTAGTTCGGTAACAGATTTCTTGAAAATCAAATTCATTCATAAAAGTATTAATTGTGCACTAAAAATTGAGGTACAACAACGCGAATGCCGTATTTCTGTTCCTGCCATTGATGCTGTTCAATGGAGAGTTCACTGAAGTGATTTATTTTCCGTTGCTATTCTCACCTCATTTCTGGATTTTGATGAGCATTTCGGGTGCTTTTGGCTTCATGATGGGTTATGTAACTGGATGGCAAATTCAGGTAATTATCTTACTTCATTCTTTGTTGTTTATAATTGCAAAAGTCCAATGCACATCGAAAACTATAATAATAATAATAATCAAGATTGATGCTGATAACAGTGATAATAATAGCGATACTGCAGTGATATTTAATCAGATTTATTGTAATGCTTGATTCAATGAGCAATCATTCGAGATACATCAACGAATCTAAATCAGAAAGATGATGCATGTATTGTGTAGGTAACTTCACCGCTGACACATAATATCAGTGGAACAGCGAAGGCAGCAGCACAGACTGTGATAGCTGTATCTTACTGGAACGAAGTAAAACCGTTCTTCTGGTGGGTTAGCAATGCGGTCGTTTTGGTGGGTTCTGCAGCTTATACAGCTGTGCGAAGACAGGTAAGCTTTCGAGTTTTCTCGTCCCTGAACTGATTTCGATCGTTGAGAATTTTGCTGCTTATGAACGTATTCGTTGTTTTGGTCAAAATTTACGTTTTGAAAAGACGAATTATTTATTGTCGTATCAAGTGGTTGTCTTCTGTAATTACTTTTTACCTGGATTGGCTAAGCTATCAAACGTTTGTAACGTTGCTGGCCACAGTGCTCGCGTTTCCGTTCGCACTGTTTTAGCCTTGATTGACGCCATCCAGCTGGCTAGGCGAGCAGGCCAAGTGAATACAACCGAGTATTAAATTAGTTGCTGTGAATACTTTGCATAATTAAACTTAGTCAAATACCAATCCAATAATTAATAATAGATGTACAAAATGAATCTTCCGCCAAACGCTCACAGCGATCAACAAAACAACCACCCGATGCTCGAGTAATAATAATAACTGCTGTAATTACTATTGAAATATTAACAATGAAATCAATAGGAAATGATCGTAAATCACGAATCAAACGCAAAATCAAGAAGTAGTGCGAGTGCTGAAAAGGAACCGATGATATCACCGACAAGTGCTGATGGAAGCAGTGAAGACGTTTGAAAGTGTTGTTGATTATTAGAGTTATTTATTGTTTTGTTTATCTGTGTGTGTGTTTGCGAAAAAGTTAATTGCCAAATTAACTCTGTTATAAAGGCAACAGTGAAATAGTCATATTTTCCAATCCCAAAAAGACAATTCTTCACGTTATTATATCACACTTACACATCCTCTAATCTTTTGGATATTTTCACTGAAAGTATGATCCGGAACGTTGCTATTGTTATTAGAGTGCAATCTTTATGCTTAAACCATTCCCTTTACGCTCTCTGGTTGTTTTTAAGTGGTTGTATAATAAAATTGCTTGCCACTCACAAACAGCCAAATGATAAGAGCATTCAGCAAAACTCATGTGAAAATTCCTCATTATCAGTTGAATTCAACAAAATGATAGATTACACGAACTACTTCTAATATACCCGTTAATATGTCCACTGCGTATGATGCACATCAAACAGTGAACGCATCAAACAATTCACTATATACCAGAATAACTTTACGAAGTCATTCAGGCTAGTACCATCTCTTCTATCAATAGACTGGAAACTCATTAAGGAACGCAGTTCATTCAACTGTTTATTCGTAAACCGAAGCACTGTTGTTTATTCCATTTTAATCGAGTGTAAAATTGTATGGACAGACCAGAATATGAACGGTGTCATTAAAAGACTGTTTCGAGAGTGTGAAGAATAATCATAAATGGCGATTGATCTGGGTGAGAGTGTCCGATAAATTCGTGAACGGAGCTTGCCTTATAGTCAGTCAGTTCTGAGTATATTTGAAAACTTCCTACTGCAGCCTGATTGTGGACCAGAGCAACTTTCGTCAAATATTTTGCGATTGCATTGTATTAAGTGAACGCTCATAACAGATACGTTTTATTATTGTCAAATGATCACATTCAATTGTTTGCGTAATGCTTCTGTTTCTTTTACAATGATGACCAATACTAACTCATAAATTCACGACATTCCTTACATTCCTCCCATAATTCAGGCTTATCGATCAGCACCAACGAGTCACCGGCGTCTAGTTTGCGTATTCTATAACATCCGGCCGCCATACCGATTGCCGGTTGATTATAGAAGCAGTCACTCCATGCATACGAAGTCAAATTTTTGGGACATCTGAAAGATTGAACATGCGACTAGTGATATAGGGCGCAATGTAGATGCTAAAATAAGCTCAGATGAATGCTACCTGATTGTAAGTCAATAAAGAACGAGAATGAAAAGCACGAACGTTTGTACATTACAAGGTACTGTTTGCTCGAAACCGACTTCAAGGCCCTTGGGACATGGTGCGTATCTATTACCAATAGTTTGATGAAGGTAGATCAGGCGTCGTTTCATGAACGGTTTCACCTTAGCAGATTGGCACGTCATGGAACACGCACTCCACTCACCCCACTCCAACATACAGGGCATATTTGCTGGCGTGCTCGCTTGTACCTTTAACGTGATCCGTATGTCATTTTCGTTGTCGTGATCACATTCATACAAGTTACCTTGAGTTGCTACGACCGATGGATGCGCGCTATTAAAGTGTTGGTGATTGTGATATTAATGAATAGAAGAAAGAATATTATCAGTAGAAATAGGTGGGGATTGGAAGAGCGTATTATAAATTAAGGTAGATAAACGAAATTAAGCAATTGCTAGACGTTTCGGTGTAAAACAGCAGCTTGAGTACGTTTGAATTTGACACATTCATAGAATCAACTAGCCATGTGGCACATACCTGACGTTTCTTGTAAACCACTATAGTGAATAGAACGAGAATTGTGAAGAAGAGAAGAATGGCGATTAGTGCGAGGAAGAAGTTGATGATGGTCAGCACTCGAACCTTTCTGTTGCGTACTAACGGCGCAATTCGCTGAAAGTGCGATTCGGAAGTGAGCGCAATTCAAGAAGTGAAAGGAGATAGAAATGGTGCTAACCCTGTACCAGGATGATAGAGTTCTTGAGATGTGATATCTTGACGAAGATAATATCGAAAAGTAGTCGTTCTCTTCGGACATATCTGACAACTGAAACTCGATGAGTTAATTGTTCACTGAAATGATTCAAAATTGAAGTTTTGAAGATTAGTACGGTGAATCGAAGTGTCAAAGCGACAATTATCGATAGCACACTGAGGAAATGAGTAATCCTAGAGGATTAATTAGAAGATCAGGGTTTTGTATTCTAAATGCAGTCGTTCGATTGCATCACGAACATGAACTACCCAAAAAGATGCGATGATGAATTCATGACCTGTGCAGTCTCCTCTCCAGCCGTGGGCTGCGCTTGAATTTCATTGTCGATAAGTGTCGCCTCATCCACGTCGCCTTGTGGTGGAACTGGATTTGATTCTTCAGAACTCTGCAATGTTCAATTCGAACTGAACTGACCAGCGACTGATACAAAGTCGCATTGCACAGAAAATTAGTTTCTTGGTGTGATTCTGGCATTCAGCGAGAAAATTTGCTAAAAAATGTGTAATCCTGAGCGATGCATCTCATTCAGCAGTGTTTTTGATTGTCTGATAGCTGAAGGAGTCGAATGATGTTATCAAATAATAGCCTAAAAAAGCATATGCTTTCAAACTCAAGTGTGCAAATGCGCACTTCGAACAACTCTCATCACAACCGCCAACTAACCATCTTGCTTTCCCCCACCACTCGAGGTGTACTCGACTGAACGGAATGACAATCGAAAGATCAGTTTTCAATTGCAAGTTTCATAATCTGCTATGCAAATTACTTTTGCACTGTTACATTTGCTAATATTCCAGCTCTCATTTAAGCATTTGCATTTGCATAAACCCTTACGAGCGAATCATTTCCAGAACACGAAAAGCATGCATTCTGCATAATCTCTCTCCTATCTGATATGAAAGCATCGCAAGCGCAGCACTCGTGTCATGCTAAAACAGTGTTTATGACACAATAATAACAATAGCAATAAGCACAAAAATAATAACTTCATTCGTCAACATCCGTTACATTGCTAGCTCTATCAATAATATCGAATGTACACAAATTTTTACACCGCCGCATCGTTTTTTGCCGTCTGACAGTTCGTTCGTATTCAGTCGTTCTTCCCTAAACATGATGATGATGATGATGATCATTGCAGAGAATCTCTCGAATATTTCGTTTTTATGAAAGGTATTTTTAAGATTTCCGTTGATACAACGTGACCAATGGGAAACCAACCGTTCTCAATTGAATGCGAATGGTTTTGTTTGTGTTTTGCGTTTGGTTTGCTCATTTCCGTTTGTAATCATCAACGAGAATCACAGAGATGCATCGTTGTTGTTTATTGCTAAAAGCTATGCTCTTGCTCTTTAAAACTCTTTAAAATCAGTCTGACGTTGATCTCGAGGTGGCGCATCAATCGCACCTCGTTTATAATCCCATTCCGTATTTATCAAAAGATTGTTTGTTGACAGCAACACTTCGTAATAATGATCTTAGCAAGTAAAATCAAATATTGTTGCTTATTGAAACGCTGAAACGTTGATGATATGCTATTGGAGTGAAAGTGATGTTAGGTGGAGTAATATTTGTAATAAATCAGCTCGGAAATGATAACATTGACTATTAATAATAATGCTAATAATAAATCAGTTCGCGATAAACTTCTCACTTCAAATTGCTTCCTCTTACACTCATGCGAACATTCCGATTGGCGATAAGTGATAAAATGAATGTTGTTGATAGTATCATATCATATATCATCACAGGTATATGTTTATCTAATACTCAGTTTGTTTACCCATTGCTTTTGCTCTTGTGAACATGTTTTTGAAAAAGTTTTCATCTTTAAAATCTTCTTAACATCACTTTCATCTGCAAAAACCATTTTTTTTGAACAATTGTGTATCTTTCAACTCTACTTAATGTTCTTCCCGATAAGGAGCCAATTAACAATTTAATCGCTGAATTAAGTTACTTTTTAATCGAATTAAGTGTATAATCGAATCGCACTAGAATTCAATAACCAGTTTTCGTATTCATTTGCATCTTTCTACAGTTATTATAGGCGAACAATTACCATGCTTTCTTGTCTCAGTCCACTTATTAGCGATGTTCTATCATGCCTTCAATGGCTGGATGTCCTCACCGAGCGGTATCTCACTCACCTATGTGATAGTGAGTCATTTATTTCAACTTTTTAGACACCTGCACACACATTCATTCTATTTATTACCTAAAGCATTACTAATCATAATGAGATTGCAAACAGCCGTCTGTAATGCTTATTTGTATTTGTTTGTTCGCATGAATCACTCTACGCATGAATCCTTTTATTAATTTGTCGTCGTCTCACAAATACGCACAACATACGCTATCTAAGCAACCATCTTAAAATTAAAACTCACACGCTGCTATTATAATAGAACTTTAACGAATTTCCCATTTCGTTGAAGTCTGGAGTGCACAATCGCTCTGTTCATCGCCGTTTTTCGTCTTCTCGATTCGTATTGTCAATCGCTTTTGTTCTGAATTTTTACAAAAGTATTCTGAACGTATTTGAATAAATTACTAAAGTAAAGATATTATTTATCATCACGTACCACACTCTTCACTTTCACTTTTTATTCCTTATCAAAATCAGACCAGTGCTTCTTGAATGATAAATAATCGATGAGTGAAAGTTGTTGATCTCGTCAAAAGACCAATCAATCACCCAAAAAATCTACGTTAATCTTGCTAGCCTCATTCATCTTATATCTCAGTCTCAGGCTCGTTCTTATTTACTTCTCTTGCATCTAATCCTCTTCTCAGCAAGATTTAATTAATGAATAATATAATGAATGCATTACGAAACTTTTTATTCATCTTAAACATTTGAATAAACTCTAAACGATCACTGCAAACGTTTCCGTATAATCGTTTGTGTACACTTGTTCGACTCGAACCAATTATGTTGTGTGGTTGTAGTAGTCGATTGGTTGTCTGATCCACTTCAGATGCAATTCCTGTCTCTTGCAATACTAATAATTTGGTGTCTCAGTAGTGCCTCAGAGGGACG
Source organism: Anisakis pegreffii (assembly GCA_035041965.1). Taxonomy (NCBI): domain Eukaryota; kingdom Metazoa; phylum Nematoda; class Chromadorea; order Rhabditida; family Anisakidae; genus Anisakis; species Anisakis pegreffii. The sequence goes on from JAPYMA010000977.1 coordinate 88,295, forward strand.
ACGCTTTCGAACTCGTAACTTTGCTATCGATTCATTCTCTACAGTTCATCACCTCTACTGGAATTCTTCAAATCATCTGTAATTGATTTGTCATAATTGCATTTTTCTTTCATGTTTTCACAATTACAAACCTCAACCAAAATGTGCGTTTGCTAGATCTACAGGGCAATTTTTAAATTTTAGATTCGATCGGTACTCAAATTCAATTCGTTCGGAATATAATGAACGTGATGCTGACTATGAAGCACCAACTTTAAACGTGCGTCTTTTGGATGCGCTCTTTATTCACTGCCCACAATACACAACCAAACAATTTGAGGATCTCTCCGAGCAGTCACTTATTTATATGGTCAGTTGCCGGTCTTATTTCTAATCACTGCATTCTCAATGTTCTGAGTTATCGACTCTTCGGTCAGCATATTCACATCATAAGCCTCGATTTTAAAAATAAACGACAATGAAATAGAATCATTTCAGTTTTATTAATACTCATGTAGATTTTTATTTGCAACAGCACTTTTTGCGACAGTTTGCACGGTGAATTATGATTCATTCAAACACAACTCTTATCATACGCTCTGCTATTAAGGCGATTATAGTTTTTTTGCGGAGGCGATTGTCTTGGTTGATGTTGCCGTAAAAGCATCATATCACGTGAATGATACGAGCGGTTAATTGCAGGTTTCGAAACAAGGATTTGAGGGATGTTTTCTGGATGATACGGCTCGGCTTATCGCACATTGCAGCCCATCATCGCGAAGTGTCATTCGACGAATATTCAGACGCAAAGGAAGTGCGTTTGGAAAGCTGGTCTCTGGAAACGACTACTTTTTAATTTGTGAGTTACTGACTTTTGCTTATACGATGATTCAATCTGATTCCATTCGATTCAATGCGATTCCAGTTTGAAAATTCAAACTTTCAATTGGAGTGTGTACCACGCCCACTTAACGACTATTAATATCGTCCATTCCGGCGAATTTGCACGCGCTTTTATTATCAAATAGTTCACTGAAGCACTGATGCTTATCTCCATCATCGATTAAACTCCATTTTACAAATCGGTTGTCACGAAACGATTCGAGTTTTTCTGATGTATTCTGCGTCAGAATCGATTAGTGATTAGTTGCTGATGAAAGTGCGAATAGATAAGAGAAGATAGAAACGGCGATAAACGAACGTCTCTTCGAACTACTGCTAAAAAGTTGAAGTAAAACGTCTCCTCGTTTTGATTACAGTCATCGATCATTAGTCGCTTTTCTTTGAGAAAAACAGCGTTTTTAATTATAGATACATACCTAAACACAATGAATATTCAGTTGCATTGTTCAATATTGACACGTCGATAAGAAACTTTCATCAGTAATTTGCTAGCCGAAAGTTTTGTTTTGATTCGACGAACGTCGTCTAGAAAGCGTCAATGATCACAGAAGATTTCAAGATTCATTTCAGCCACTTCAAGCGGAACAGAGGATGGACTCTATCAAAGTCGTGCTGGTCTATGTGCTGCAAAGAATTTACGCATCAAAATTCACATCGAAAATGTTAGCTGAATGAATACTTTGGTTGTTTTGAATGAGCTGCTTGATGGAGTTGATTTTTAACCATAGAATATACTCTTTTCATTATGAATTTCTTGTGCGGCATTCAGTCGTTTCATAGGCATCCTCCATAGGCAGCATTCAATCTTCTGCGGTATTCCATAGGCGATTCGTTTTTGTTTTTTTGCAAGGGTTATATTTCACTCGAACAGGTTGAGGAGATTAATGAATTTGTACTGAATATCTTTCGCTGTTTGATTGTTTGTTATTGTTTCAGCTGTTTTTTGAAAGGCTTTTTGTTTTGATTCATTTCATCAAATTTTCTGAATAATCGACATTCGAAAAGTTTTCTCAAGAATGCACGATAAATACATCGATTTATTATTTGGAGGAAGATCACACATTGAATTGGATTATTTGCAGGGAAATTTTGGAAAGACGAATTCGATTGCATTACAACCGATATATTTCATAAAAAAGAGTAAGTTTTCGAGATTTGTTTCATTGGCTTGAACCGTTACCACCAAGCAACAATTCATATTGGACATTTCTCTAATCGTTGTAATTTCAGATGACGTAGACGACGACGAGAAAGCAAATATGCTCGAAGATGGCACTGATGAAATATTTATGACTGAAGAATATAATGAGTTGACTTGGAAGAAGAAAATCATCGATCCACGCGTTCCTGAATCAGAACGGAATTTTGGTGGCAAAGTTATCAGTGAGTTCATTAAGAAATATGAATGAAAGAGTTGAATCAATCGGTTTTAACGATTTGCAAGTCATATTCTAGGTTCGCTTCCGAAGGAGATCGCCCAACGTGAGCACATTAAATTCTCCACAATGCAACATGTTGACCAACCGATAATTGCTGATCAGCACAACACAAATGGCAATAAACAGCATCATTTGCTATCAGCCAATGATGATACATCTCATGATAACAATATCAACAATAATGAGTTTTACTCAAATCTCATGCAAGCTCAGGACAACCCATCAGCAGATGAATACAATTTTAAATCGTCTGAACAACTCGAATTCACTAAAACCGAAGAATTCGACGGCGATTTTCCTGAAGTTGGCACTGTAAGTGTTCTTTTGAAATGCTTCACTCATCAGTTACTTCATTAGTCACCTCGAATCTTAGAAATTTGAAAAGCTTCAGTAGTATGATCCTTTTTTTTGCGACAAATGAGCATTATTTCAGTGAACGCCTGTTTCAGATGGAAATAATGCGTTTGGACGATTCGGATTCAGACCCGTCAAAATACAACGAACGTGGTTTTACGCTTATGTTCTATGATAGGCCATCTGAGCTTGAGAGTGAGTTGTGTGTTATTGTCAGAATAAAATATTATTTTTGATATTTTGTATGCAAAGCATGTTTGAAATGCGATTTCAGTTCGGAGGCCATTTCTGAGCTCAGCAACGTGGTCGTTGAGGAGAGAGGACACGTTTACTGTGCTGATGAAGCTGATAGCAATTGTGATAATAAATTTGTATGTGATGATGAAATGTGATGATCAATAAATTTATCACTCACTCATGTACAAAGAAGAATTAATGGTGATAAATTGTCGAGAATGTATATATGTGTATTATGAATTGTTATGCTTTTGATGAATAAAAGCTTTATCTTCTCGACTGCTTATGCCTTACGATTTATGAAACACACTCAAAGCCAGTACCAATACCGCAACTCATCTCAGCGTAACGATACTCCGATTGTGCTCATCAAAATAGATTAAATGAATCATATCATAAATCACCCAGTAATTTAATCAATTAGCGGATTACGGATAAAAGTATCAACATCCTAATTCGAAAATCGAATCCAAATGATTATGGAAATACAGGAGAAGAAGGGATATCTTTTTGTGGTAAGGAATGAGGAAAACTGCCGTATGCGATCATTTTGAAATGAAATGTTTATGATAATAACATAAAAGCCGTAATCTTTACGCCCGGATCTTGTCAATAGGCATAAAATAGTTTTTGCTATTCAAATCGAGCAGATCCTGATTGTATGGTAAAGGAAAACTGCATAAATCCTCCACAGAACACGTCTAGTTCACCAGATTTAGTTGCACTTAGGAAAATATATCCTCGCCATATAAGCAAACACCCTTACTATTTCAATGCCAAACAGCTGTTACAGGATCATTTGTACACACAAATGTACCCAGCTCTATCGAAATCTTATCATTATGGAACTGAGAACATTCTTCAGCATCGGAAACTTATGATTGCTGCCCATTAAAAACGCACAGCTATGTGTAAATTATAGTCTAGTAAAGTAGAGTGCAAAGCGATTCGTTTATGTTGCGATGTAACTAAAGATTCGGTTAGTCGCGAACCAATTATAGGTGTATGTAAGAATGTTTGTACAAAAGCAGAAAGATACTTTAGGATGTAGCATAATTGGATTAAGATGTATGCATGATGTGTCGTCGTTCCTATTCGCATTTATGCATTATGCATTATTCATCTGCATATATATCATCTAATGTAATGTATTTCACACTCAACGATGATCAATTCTCCTCATTATTACTCAATAAATATGCTCCAGTTCACCGCTAAATCCATTCATTCATCCAGTTATGTTTCATACTTATAGACACTCAATTTGAATGATCATTATCATGAATATAACGAAAAAGAATATTCTTATCAAATTTCATGCGACAAACTTCACGTTCATTTGTTATTGTGATCGAATGTGAATTATTTTTGTTAGGTAATATCCTTGTTTAAAGAATTTCAGTCTTGAAACATTCAATCGAATTTTCTGAAAGACTTTATTATGGTCGTTTTGTTGGTGTACATTTTACTTTAATACGAAACACTTGAAATTAATTCTCATCACTACTCAAGGGTATAGCATCATCGGAAGTGTAACCATCTCGTGAATACTTCTTCGAATTTACTTTAATGTAATCAATTTCAGATATAAAACCGCTATCTCAATGTTTTCATCGAAAATATTATTTATAAAAGCCATTCAAAGAGTATATCGACCGCAATTATCGCTTTACTGAATCGCTTTACTCATTCATGTTCATCGACTCATATATTCTTCATATCCATGCTCATAAGAGGCATTCTAATGAAATTTGATGCAATTATGTGATTCTCGCTTATTTCATTGTAATTATTGCTTAACTATTTAGAAAACTGTGTTCGTTGGTGATATTAAATAAAAGAGATTTATGAGCTAATTGAATAATAAAGCCGTCTGGATACAATAACGCATTTTCACATCTCTCTTTGCATCCATCATGTTTCAATGCGGTTGCTAGGCATCGCATCGTTTATCATAAGTATAAGTGTAGGATGCATGGATATGGATATAGTTCTACTAGATACATATCTATAGTTTGCTTCATCTCGCCTCGAGAAGCCTTTCGGACACAGCGATTGCTTGACAGCACTTTCACTTTTATGCTCGCAATTGATCATTTTAACGAATAAATTAATGTGTTTAGTGAAGATCATTCTACTTCAGGCATAGATCAAGTGATAGTCATAATCACAACAATAATAAGGCTTTATAATAACACTAATGATAATGTCCATTGTAATAAATAATAAATTAGAGTAAATTCACGTATTTGGTTGAATAATTATCAAATTTGCATTAATGCTTATTGGTGTTTGGGAATGTGTTGATGAGGAGGAGGAAAATTACGTAATTACGTTAATAATATATATGATAACTCGCAGATACGTAATAACAAAGATAAATATAAAACTAATACGTTAACAGAACGATTTCATTTGATGATGGTCTATTGCGCAATTAAAACATATTCGAGATATGCACAGGTGGGTTAAGCTGCTCTATAGTCATGCACATTCATTCATCGTGTACAAATATCTTCATTATAAGAGATTTGACATATAACTAATAATGTTTTTATGCTGCAGTTTGAGTTTGAGGGTTGGCTTCAGTGATGCAGATGCTTGAGTTAAATTAATAAAATGAATTTGATGTGTAGCATTTGATATGGAGATGTTGCATTTTAATTACGGTGATGTGCTGAGCGGTTAGTATTGTTGCTCATTTATTGTTTGCTGGACGTGGTGGTAGTATTCATTGTATTCACTTGTTGAATTTACTCCATTTTAAAGTTACACTCACAAAATTTGCATCCTAAAAAGTAGTTGTTCTTCTGTGCGGACAGATAGCTTAAAATGTGGTGATTCACTTCTGGACGTATCGTTCGTTGTTTAGTGTATGAGAATGAGAAATTGATGAGAGATTGGCTTGAACGTGATGAGAAGAGACTGAAACGAATATGAAAGATTTTGCGATGAAAAACAATGAGGGCGATTTGCAACGGCTTGAAAAGAATGAAAATATTTGGAAACAGATTAGCGATATGATGAATTTTTGATGTTTGGTGAAATTTACAATTCAAAATGTTATGACTATTGACAGAATAAAGGACAACAAAAAGTGCTAAAGCACTTAAAACAGTAAATTCGTTGTTTATGGTGATGATATCCGAACGGAATTTCAGTCCGGTTGGAATTTGACCGAATCGACTTTTCAGCATACCGAAATTTTGTATACCAAACAAACATCGAAATTCCTCGAAATCACATTATGGGTTTCCGAATGTCGAAATTCCGAGCGAAATCCACTGGAATTTATCGAGCGAACTTCAATCGGTTACCATCGCAACTTGTTTGAATTGTTTACATTGCAATAATGAGGAGACGCATTAACGAATTTGGGTTGCATTTCGGAGGGATTAAATGAGGATTTGCTTTGTTCAGAAAAATATACAAATTTTGAGATTGTTCCTCGAAAGATAACTTTGCAGTGTGAGCAAATGGTTGATTGTTGTTCGAATTATGCCTTATTTATGCTGTGTATTGATCTCTCAGATACATACTGCTAACCCTTTATGCTGCTACTATCTATTCATCCATCAATTCATCCATCTATCAATAACATTCGTTTGCTATATCCAAGATTGTTTTAGCAGTAAGTAATCAAATTTGAAGCAATACACTTAAAAATCCCCTAGGAATATCGTTCGCCATTCATTTGTTGAATGGTTGGATGATGGTGACTATGTGCCTTGTTGATTTGACTTTGCATGGAGGTGGCTTCATATATCTACAGAAATGAATATGCATCGATGATGAATGGATATCATTTGCGCCTTTTTCAGTTCATTTTTTAATTATTATCAGAAAAAATTACTCTGCAATGTATTCTTTTCGTTGTTCTTTTCTACTCTTTTTTTCTGCATTGATACGATGGAATTCCAGCTTGAATCAATATTCTCAAGCTTCGCATTTTTTGCATTTTGTAAATTTCATTTAAATGCAATTCTGAATTCCATTTTAGTGCATTCAATAATTGAAATACCAAAACTATCAGTGAAGCGATACACAGAGGTAAAAAGGTGTGAATTATAGCGTATTTGCATGATGATGTACATAGATATAGATGAGATAAGTGTGAGTGACAACATAATTTATAATTATGCATACGCACGAACGGGGTCAAAGCATTGAGCATTATGTGTTTATAGTTATGTCTATTCTGTGCAGCATAATTAGAATATTGCATAGCTAAGAGATGATTTCGTATGTTGATCAAATTTGTTCATAGTGGTAGTTTGATTTGATTGGACGAGGAATGCAATTTGAATGAATATTCAATTTGTTTGATTGATGTTGTGTGCTTGACAATGTAACTTTGTTGGTAATCACTTATATCCGTATTCGTAGATCAGCTGTCTAAATAACTATTTGGTGTTCGATTATTCATATGATAAAACGATCCCTGGCCTGTGATCAATGCTGATCGAATGCATTTCGATTTTGAACTTAACGTTTACTTAAACGCATTCTTTGCTTCGAGTAAATTTCATCCCGTACAATCGTTATTGGTAAGATCAGGAAAAGATTATTGAAAATGGCTGCATATAGAAATGAATGAAATCGCAGAAAATGTGAATATCGTAAATGGATATTTTGATGTGCATATAATGCTGTATATGAGAAATTTTATGAGGAATGGAAGATGTGAATGATAAGTGGAGTGTTGATAGGAACAATTCAAGAAAGACGGTAGGTATAGCATTGTCTTATTGAAATGGTGGAACGATGAAATTGCAAAGGAAGTAAGGGCATTGACGATTCAAGATCACAGATAAGGCGGCATAACACCAGGATGGATATACTTAGTGCTGGATAGCATGCTGCATTCGAGCAAATGGTTCTATGTCTGTTTGCATCCACACTGCATCTCGACACTATTCAAGTCGTCTCACGACCTCAAATGATCTCTTTTAATGAAGGCACTTTATGCAGAATATTGCTGCCACTATCTGATTGATGTGAATGAAAGAATATACGACTCGAAATTGTCTTTCATGAGAAGATCTCATGTATTCATCACTTGATAGATATAGACAGATAAACAGACAGATGCATAGATCTCGAGCTTGAACTGCATATATCTCCCATATTGGGATGGCCGGTGCTTATTGCCGCTATGAGATAATAGATATAATAAGATATACGGATAAGGGCGTGGTATTTAGTTGGTATGGTTGGGTGATGCTTTGATGAATAAAGGCTTATTTGAACTGATTTTTGATTTACTTACGATTGCTGTTGTTTGAGTTAGGAGCAGTGGCTATCGAGAAATCGTTGAATAGTGTTGGGGAAAGATGTTTGATAGCCAATTTGAAGTAGGTCTACGGTCTGGTATTTGCTATTTAGAGTTTATTTATTTTACTGTCAAGATGCTGATGAGTCGAATTAAGGATGTTATTAGAAATGTTTTGAAGTTCAACTCGAAAACGTTTCCATTTTGAGACAATTTTGCGCGAAAGATTCAAGCGATACATTATATATATTGATTTGAGTCTGAGATGAGATTTGTGAAGATCGACGTAATTCTTATTGAGATGGGAATATGTAATTTATTTATATGGGACAGTTGCCGTGTTATATTGTCGCTTAAGAGTCAATGAATTATTTATTAATGAGATATACTGTTCATATAGCATCGTTATGTTCTCATAACACTTCTTATCGATTCAATGCTGCTGGTTTGAGCTGTATGGCTGCTTTCATTGTCATTTTTATCAGAGAATTGTTTAAGTTTGTCATGATGTTGATATCTTTGACAATGATATTCACAAATAATCACAGAATATCACTAGCTGTAAGGCTTAGACTGGACACATCCGCATTACTGTGCACATATTAGCGCATGATCATCTCCAACCAATCAGTAATCTAAGGGTTCGGTTTTGTTTGATAATGATAGTAATCCGTTTGAAGGAAAGTATGTTCAAATTGTTTTTTGATCATTCTGTAAAATTTGCACTGAAGTGAGTCACAATCAGTTTAATCATTTCAGTTTCTTTCGAAATTTATTTATTTTCCTCATTCATGCACTGTGTCCCTATTCAATTTGATTTTGCTTTTTTTGCATCTGAGATATTCCATTTCACATGACATCAAAACTGACATTTCACTTGATTTATCGCTTCATACCATTCACATTTCAAATGAAAACTCCAAAAAACTAAACTGGTTAATTTCATTACTGCATAGAAAACGGTACAATCTTGAAGGAAATCTTCACGATTTTAAAATGTCATTCGTGTGAAGGTTAATGAAATGTAATTATGAATTTTGAGTGAAGCTGTTTCATATTATGGATTTGGATTTGGAAGGTTTTATTCATGTCGAACATTGTTGTTGTTGCTGATTTACAAGGATTTAATGGACAACGATTTTGAGTGAAATTAGATTTTATGCAAAATTTGAAATCAGTTTGATCTGTGGAACTGTCAAAAGTTAACGTAATGAATAAAATGAGGCGGTTTCTAATTGTTTTTTTAAAATGAAACTAATTGAAAATTGTTTGGCTTTGAATGTGACTGAAAAGCTTCTTGGAGCAAGTGTAAAAGAATTGTGGACAGGAAACCGGTTCGAGGGTTGGGTTGAATAGCAATTTTGCTTGATGGTGTTATTGATGAGGCATGAGGAAATCATCCCATGAGGACAAAAAGCTTGTTTAAAAGAAACCTTTTTTGTACTTTCGGAAGAAACTATCGCCAGTTTCTTTTTAGTTTAGTGACTTTAATTTGTGACATTTTGAATATAAAATTCTCTAATAGTAAGCTATCCAAAAAAATTCACTGCGTACATTTTGAGTGATTTGTTAAAGATTGTCATAATGTGAATGGCTTACTCAATGGAAATATTACTGATGTGCAAACTGATTGTTGTGTATCATTTTCAGAATTTTTCTATACATTTCTAAAGATTCATTCCAGGTTGCATTTTCTCATCATTTCATTCAAGCAAATAATTTTCAACGAAAGGATGATCGTTTTATAAATATTTCAATAACAAACATTTACACTCAGTAATAAGTCTCATCTAATGCCACCGTATTTCCCATTGATGTTCTATTACAAATTGTACGTTCAGAATTGACTTTTCGAGCCGTATTTGATAATCTAATTGTTACTAATATTAACGGTATCCATCTCAGCGATTTGTTAATTCAGTAATATACTCGGATATGTGAATAATTAAATGAACATTCTGAAAGGTTTCGTTTATAGAATTAAAGCAGCATTGAAACTCATTTTGAAACGAATACGAATTGGAATTGAATCAGTTCCGAGTTGATTAGATAACATTGGAATGTTTCACACTTTCGGGTAAATTCAATGTTGCGCGAGAAATTGCATTCAATCTCTTGCACGTTTGGCCTGAATATCCTTCAGATGTGTGAATTATAGTATAATAATACATAATGGTTATTACCATTACCGTAATGAGTCATATCCGATTTCGATTTTGTGCATTCTTCGAAAAACTTTTTTCATTGAATCTTCAATCTCTTCATGCAGCAATACTAGTCTTATTGATCTTTTTTAATGATTATGATTGCTATTAGATTATTATAACTACTCGAATTCACACTTCGCGTCAAATTATAACTGCTGCAGTGATATTCAATTATCCATCGACTTCACTATTCACAACTCAAAAGTAGTAGTATATTTGATTAGTAAACAATTATACTAATAATATTATTGCTGGTCAAAAGCGTCCTAAGGTCACGCACGTCAAACTTGTGTGTATATCTCGTATCTATATAATATAATTTACTATTTGGATAGAGACTAGTATTATATTTGTATTATGGTATTGTAGGTGATATTTGATTGTAGTCACATATCTATTGTACTGTTCGCAATGGATGACGGATTTATTGAGATATATTTATTAACTGCGGCGATGCTGAATAGTGGTGTATATGTCACGTTTCACTTGTTTAGATTACATTTACGCGTTCAATTTTGATATTTATCGTGAATGAATCGTTTAGTGTTGCTTGCGTTCAATCATCTTTTGCTGAATACATCGTATTTGCATACTTGCAAACGATTACCATTTATTGCTATTCAACCATTTTAAGATTATTCTCATTCTCTGACGATTCGTTTTTGTATTGAATTCAATGAAATTCTCATTGACAACAAGTAATTTCTCTTACTCTCTTCATAAGTGCATCTGTCAATACGAGGTGGTACTTGGATCTTACTCTCCGTCGATCCATCATCCATCTTACGAGCGATTGATTTTGTGCACGAGCGAATAGATGTGATTTGATGAAATGGGTGGGAGTTTCATGAAAGCTATCGGATGAAAAATTAATGATCAACATTATGAATATTTTCAGTGCTTACGAGCCACTTATCTGAGAGTGATAATCATTGTGGTATTATGCCGATAGATTTGATCGAGTGTGATTGTGTGATTACTATAGTCTGAATGAATTGTTGTGGCGTGATTCTGTGATGAATGAAGCTACAATATGCGAAAATGAAGTGAAAATTTACAGAGATGAACACAATCAGAAGTTTTTTGAGAAATCAAATTAAAATCAAATTAGAACCACTTGAAAGACATCCTCAAAATGTCATAAGGTGACCAACAACAATAACGATAATCATGAAATAACCCCGTCGGAATCAATTAAACTTTCTGTACACAACTACAAATGTATTCATCCCTCCTCTCCTATCCAAGAGACATTACACATCTAATTGATTCATAACATTATTCATTCCTCATTAGCACCTTCCTTTATTCCCTCAATTCCTGTTCACAATAAAATTTATCATAACCACAACAATAATGTATACTAATAAATCTAAATATATATGCGCCCTCTGTTTATTTCTCAGTTTCGCACCTTATTGCTATAAATAAATCTATCTACCTCCATATACGTCTTTATCTACCAGCCTACTTCTATGTGTATTGCAATTAATCTATCAGAATCTCTACTCAGTCCCTAATACCTTCTTATAGATTATAAAAAGTAATAAATTTCTATCCATCTTCGTTATATCTTCAACTTCACATCGCTAACTCATCTATCTAAATTCTTATCTTGGATTTCTCATCCATTCAGTCCAGCCTATTTGTTAATCCCAAGCACCCTTTTATAAACATGGATAAAGCAGTACCTATCGATACATTATACAAATCCACTCTATTCACTGATCATCACGCAGTCCAAATGCTTTTCTGTTATGAACGCAGTAATGCTAGTAGGAAGCATGTGTATATACATGCATGATTGTTTTGACCATTTTTACTTTCAGCTTACACGGCATGATTTGTTTTGCATGAATTTACAATGTGTGGCCAGATGATTGCTGTATAGATATAATAGGTGGATTAGTATGCAAAATTGTGTGGTATTTGCTCTGTGAAGCAAACAAATTAGGTGATATTTGCATGGAAGCTAGGTACATTTATACGTGTGCGTTTTTATAATAACAACATCTGTCTGGTGTGTGCTCATTAGCTCTCATTAGTGAGTAGTGATCGATTAGTGAGTGAATGAATCGCTGGTGGATGTCATCTTGGTTCATTTGATCTGCTGATCATTTTCTGGTCTCTTGCCTTCTTTTTGGGGCTGTCTTCTGAATCCGTCCAATAAGCTGATCAAATTTATGATTTAAATCTTATTTCGATAGCAGCTATATAAGCATGACACCGATGGTTACATTTAGGTGTTATATGAGAATGTGAGATAGGACAATAATTATTGAGTTAAACATCTCATTCGGTGGAATATAGAAAGAAAATAATGGCGAAGATGTTTAAGATAGATATGATTGAAATGGAGTGATGTGATGACAGCGGCGATATAGAATAATAATGATAATTTATTTGCTGAGAGATATGGCAAATGCCGGAGTTGATGAATAAAAAACGGTTAGCAGTCAGATGAGGCATTCGAATACAGTTAAGGTGCATGCCATAAATCATTTCATAATGGCTTTATTCATACGAATGAATGAAAGATGATGAGAGTACGGTCGTGGCGCATGGCTCGTGAATGATAACAAAACAGAGTGTGATTTATTCGGTTTGGCTAGATTAGTTTTGTGAGATCTTCGATGAGAGATAACGTTTCATCACTCGTAAATCAATAAAGCAGCTTTATTCATTAGTATTTGCCAATGATCATGCGAGACACTTACTTACTTGCACAGAATGCAATAGTATGTTGAAATAGTTTCTACATAGTGGGTCATCTTCGATCTCGCTTAATATAATGCTCATTTTAAATGAGTGCTTAATATAATGCTCATGCCTCATCTGACTGCTGACCGTTTTTTATTCAACATTTAATGTGAGGGTGGGTATCTTTGAATATCTCATTGCTTGACTCTTTGCTTAAGATTAAAAGAAACCGATATATTATTCCAGTCAGTACTAAATTTCTGTATGCTATCGGGATTCGAACCTTCTACCCGTAGGTGTACGCTCCAATTAGTGATCTCGACTTTGCGGCTAAGCATTCTCGAAAGCTCATGATCAGTGGAATTTTGGATTGTAATAAAGTGCTTCGAGTTCCCAAATGTTCCCAAAGTTCCCTCTCGGGTTTAATTCCTCAACGAACAGTAATTTTTGTGCGTTATTCATCCATCTAATTCATATGCTTTTAACGTGCGATTTCCTAATAAATCCAATATGTGCTTATGTGAATGAAGAGTGTTCAGATAAAGGCAATGCTCAGATGGTTGTGTTTTTATTCGTATTTTTTTTCACCTCGTCGATGCTTTCATCACACATCTCTACGGCACGATCTCTAATTGCAACTGCTGAATTTACGTCGAGTATTGATGCGATTGCTGTTAACGATAAAAAGGTTTGCTGGCAACAATATCATATCGTTATTATTATTATGATTCGCATATTCAAATGGTTTACTATCTATCATCCGCATTATTAATATGTATACGGATATCCCTTCATGATTGCCTGAATGCATTAAAAAATTCAGCTGCCTATGCCCTTTTGCATCGTATCCAAATCCACTCTCATATTGAGCCTAATCGTAATTCTTTCGCTATATAGCCATACAACACAATGTTTTTATCATGCTTTTTGTGCGTTTAATGTGAGGGTATCAGCAGCCATTTATTTGAGTAATGCGTCGCACCATATGTGTAACATAAATCATCCGTTTATGCTTTCAGTGTCTGAATATCGAAACAGATATTGCGTTATGCGACAATACAATTTTATGAATGGATCATTAAAAAAACAATTTTGAATGGTCCCATATCCTGATAGTAAACTAAATATCTTTTAATAGGTAGAGGGAGACAGATCTTTTAATAGGTAGAATGTGATCAGGGAGATCAGTACTGGAAATCGTTTGGGTAGATATTTTTGCAGTTGGATGTGGATTATTATGGGATGTTCCATAATCACAAAGCTAAAGATAAAACTATTTCAGATAGTGATAGCTTCAACGAATCACTTGTCAGTGCTCAATATTAGCACGTTGCAGTTGATAAGCGAAACAAAAACTGGTCCAGAGTATGACAGTAGATTGTGTAATTACGATGCTTCAGCATGTTTGAATAATGCAAATCTTCAATTGACAGATACTCAAATAAAAATTTTGCACATAATCAATGAAGAAACAATATTGTTGTGTGCATCCATACACCAGGGTGTATGTCACTTGAGGTCATTCTCAAAACTGAATATCATTTACAATGGATCCATACCGATCGCACCGAATTCAGCCAATTCATCGTGCGTTTCGATCATTGATAAGAGTAGCGAAATACTCTATGTTGCATCTGAATACACCACAGAATCACCTTACAGGTTAATTTAACACTTTTGTTCTAATGAGGTGCGTTTACTGGTCATACACATAATTGTTTTCGGTGACCAGATCCGATTTTTGAGAGGATAATTATTTTTGAAATATTATTATAATTGGGGGATTATTATCGAATGGAAGCCATAGTGAATAACTGAAAGGGATGGATTGGAATCGGTAGTAGCTTATCGAATTAAACAGATATTATACTATTAAAGTCATGAAACATGATATATGTTTAGTTAATGAGCGATTTTCGTGGGCTGTTTATGAGCTCGCTTATAGTTGATTGGTATAATTTTAGATCGAATTACAAACAGATTCATTCGATAGCCCGAAGGGATAGTGTTATAAGCCATTAGCGTTTAGCGTGGTGTTCAAATCCGCAAAAAATAATGATGGTTTGGGGTTAGGGAATGAGTTATTTATTTGATGCTTATCTGATGGTTATCTTCATCGATATCTTTGGTTCATATGATCTGTTGATTCATCCATTGTTCCAGAAATATGCATTCAGTTTATCAACAAAAGGGATTGTGCACTTGACGGATCAAGATGAGTGCACTCAAAAACAACGATTATTAAAATGTTGTTATTATCTGTAATAATCGCCTCACTCATTTCAGAGAATCCTTTCCAGCAGTTTCATCCCGCGAACCACCCTATTATAATATCATAAACTCTGGATCAATAGAAGGTGAGGCTGCAGTTCATATCCGTGCAGAATACCGGAATCGATTCAAAGTGAAGTATATAAACGCGTTCTTACATCATCACTATGTCTTCTTCTTGAGTCTTCAGAATAAACACCCCTCGCCAAACGTCATCTCAAATTCTCCAATATCAAAGCTGATCCGAATTTGTAAATCTGATTATAGGTTAGTGTTTTAGTATTACTGTTATTTTTACGATTGTTCATTGCTATCGCTAATTCATTTTAAATAAAAACTTATTGAACAAATTCAGGTATGTATCATATAGTGAAATCGAAATTCAATGCAGAGATGCAGAGAATCGCAATTACAATCGGGTGGTATCGTCAGCACTAGTAAATGATCAGTTGGTAATCGCATTTACGGATCAATCCAAAAATCAGTCAGCGATCTGTGTGTATCCAATCCAGAAGATTCAATTGACATTTTGGTATAATATTGACCGATGCCGGGTTGGCAGCGATACCGTTGGGTTACCTCACATTGGACGTGACAATAAATGCTTGAATGTATTCCATTTGTTATTGTTTTTCACTATAGCTAGCGTTATTGTTTTCATTTTCGAGCATTTGACTGACTGACTGACCTCTTCAGGCAGATCACATTACGTTGAATTCATTATTTCGGCGCCTTTTGCGAATGCTTTTTTGAGATTCGTCGGAATGATGAAAAGTCGATGAAGCCACAATAGTATTGATAAATAAGTCAACAGTAGAGTGTTTGCAATTCAGAAGTCTCATATCCCACTAACAGAGGATACCTGCTCAATGGGTGTTGGTGGAAGTATAGAATGCGATCAGATTTCTGCATTCAATACAAAATCGACTATTTATTCGATTGATGCAGTTCATATTCATAATATTACGATTGTTATTTTTGGTACTCAACATGGACAATTAATTCAGGTTTTAAAAATTCATTTGCTTTGCACAAAAATTTGTGATATTTTCGTATGAACGTTTAGTTGGAAAGTACTTCCTCTTTCCAACGATATGACACAGTATTTTGCGTGCTCTTATTTGAATGCAGAGCATTGCAACAACTAATGATACGATTTAAGCTTCGTTCAAAAGGATCAACTCTGGAATATTATAATGAAGTGACGATCGGCATTGATCCGATAACATCGCTTCGATTCGTTGATAATCATACTTATTTGGCAATTATCAACAAAAAGGTTATCGATGCGTTTTTGTGATGATCATTACTGTTGTCATTTGTGCGTTTAAATTGGGCAATAAACATGTAAAGAAATGAGCAATTGAAGATCTTTTGAAGATGGATGAGAGGATGTTATTAGGAATGACCTAGTATCGATAATGCAATAGCTGAGATCGTTAAAGCTTACGAGTGGTATATTTCTGTTGTACATTCGAATTGATATTCTGAGTGTGGATGTACATTCGTGTGTGCATATATGGAATGAAAGAGCAAATAATGCGAATAATTCAGCTAATTAAACAGCACATTTCCTGTCATATTAAGCCTTTGAGGAGCATGCGAGACAACATTCTTAATTGGATTCATCCATTCGCTTTCATCGCACACACCAAAATGAGATGACATTCTTATCCGTTTTACGAAACAATAACATTATTTAAAATGACAATGTCTCCATTTATCGACAATCACGATGATATTGATTTAATACATCTTACATACTAATAACGGTGACGATATCAGCCATGATTTTGATGATAGTTTTCAATTTCAGATTCTGAAGTTGTCAATTAGTGATTGTGAATCAAAGTTATCGTGTGAAGAATGCACTGCAAGTGAAGATGTCTTGTGTGGGTGGTGTTTATTTGAAGGGATCTGTGCAATGCGATCACAATGCAGCTCGTCAATATTCACAAATCAATGCCCTCTATCCACTTCACTGATCCCATCCAATATTTCAATTCATTCCATCAAGAACGCTACCATATTCTTACCGATCGGATCGTATTATGTTGATTCGAGAACGGTATCATCTTGTCAATATCACCACTGTTATTGTATTTCGTTTCCTGCAGTGACCAGTAAAACTCGAACCCTCCATCGAAACCTACATGTCTAATCAGCATTCTCGAGGATTACACTGCGCTATTGTAATAACCCAGTGGATTTTTGCAGTGCAATGTTTAGTCTCCGTTCTGGGTTCGATTCCGGGCTTGAGCACCAACTTTCTCGAATTATATCTGGTTTTAGCTAGTTAATGATTCGGACGAATATGATTATATATGAATGCGTACTCTTCACTTGAATCAAATGAAATTTATCACTATAGTCGGAATTCGAATCTGCTAAGTAAAGGCCATCCTACGACTAGCGATCTCATTGATCCCATTAGCTCAGTGGGATTTTTGAACGCACTGTCACAGATTCCATTGCTGTCTCGAGTTCGATCCCGGCCATGATTCATTATTCCATTTCTAATATCAAGTTTGGTTAGGGATAATTATACCATTCTAGGAATTCGTATGTTCGTATAACGGTAATCGTATAAAGTCAATTGGGAAATGGTGGCTGGATGGAATAACGTGTTCGTTACCTGAAACAACGGAATGGAATATATTGGAAGATGATCATATGGGTGTTGAGCTGAGTGTATCTTATCAAAATCAAACATCGTCATCCACATTGTATCCATTCGCAATCAAGAATTTCATCATTTACGATTGCTCAAAACATTTAACGTTAGTTCACTTCTGATTTTAGTTTTGATTTTGAATTTTATTCCCATCCGAACCAATTGTATCTGAACATACGAATATAATTTCAGATGTTCATCGTGTTCCACATCTCGATGGAATTGTAAATGGTGTTTAGATGAGCAAAAGTGCTCATTTACGGGGGACAGTTGCGAGGTGAGAACGACCGTTGATAATTTCAGGATATGGTTGATGTACAACCGTCAGTTTGATCTACGGCTATAACTTTGACTGGCCTCTATCTCTTTCCAAGCTTGATTTATTGAAGTGACCATCAATATTTTGGATTATAAATCGTGACTGAAACTGAACCACCGACCAATTCCAGGGTCATTTGTCATCGGAATGTCCTCGAATTCGATCGTCGATAAATCCAGAAATCCTGATTGCTGACGGCATGGAACAGAGTATATCGTTACCAGTGTTGAATGTGAATGCGATTGAATCGAAACAAAATAAATTCACGTGTCAAATTCAAATTTATAATCAACCGAGAATGATTTTGGATGCAAAATTGGATATTGACCGAGTGTTGTGTGATAAATGGATTTATCAATATCAAGAAGCAATTCCAAAAACATTCGCAAAACTTGATTTATATAAGGGAACATCGCTTATTGACACTACTAACGGTCAGTTCCATGAACATTTTCCGTCGTTTGATTAAATTTAGGTAATCTTAGGAGTTGAAGGCGTGTAGAAGGCGATTTTTTTGGTCAGTTTTAAATGAGATACATCATAAAAGTTCATTATTTCTCAAAAACACTTATTTCATTGTGAATTTCAATGTTTTTTAACTAATTTCTATGTGTTCAAGCAAACATCTACGCAAAATTTGCAGTTACCTTATATAAATGTACTGAAATGGGATCGGATTGTTCGACATGTCTATCGCTGGATCAGAAATGGGGTTGTATTTGGTGTGATAACGCATGTAGTCATTTATCGCAGTGCATCGCACCATCTGATCAACTAGTATCCCACTCAGCTGATGCGTTGTGTCCAAAACCTTTCATTGAATCCGTTGGTTTTCATTCGAATTTCATTTTAATCATTTATTTCTTGATGGATTTCAGTTCTTGAAGTTTTTTGGTTTGAATTCATGATGAGAGTGAATTGATTCCTCAATTAATTGATTGTTTGTCTTAGTTCGAACCAAAATCTGGCCCTCTGGAAGGTGGAACACTAGTAGAAATTCGAGGACGTGAATTGGGAATTTCATTACAAGACATCAAGGATCGTGTTTTCATTGGTGGATCAAAATGTGATGTGTTGCAATATGTCGTGTCGAAACGGTCAGCAGTTTTGCTCTTTCAGTGGAATTATAATTATTCTAACATTCTATCTTAGCAGAGTTTTTGACTTGAATTATGCATGAAATTTTGAATCAAAGAATGAAGTTATTCATTTTCTAAAATTTGCCGTAACAATTATAATAGCAGTAACGGTTAGCGACTGATTTTCAGGATAATTTGCTCGATCATGTCAGGCTCGGGCTCGAGCCCTGTTCAGTTGAGATTCGGTAATTCAGGAAAACGTTTCGCCGATTCAGAGTCTCGTTTCAAATTCGTTGACCCACAACCGAAATCGATATATCCTTCGTATGGACCTGTGTCGGGTGGGACGAAAGTTGTGATTTACGGGACGAATCTGAATGTTGGATCGAATATGAGTGTTTACATTGGTGAACATCGTTGCCAGTTGTTGCGTGATGAGGTTGGTTTGGCATTCTTATTGTGTTGTATTTAATCGTTCCTTTGAAAAACATGAATAAAGCCAATAATATTTAGAATGAAATGAGCGGTGCTTTGACGTGTTTAACGGGTCGCGTTCATCGGCCGCAGGTTATCGATTCAATTCGCATCCAAATTGATCGAGCTGAACGGATATTAGAGAGAAAGTTTGAGTATCGAGAAGATCCGGTGATTCGTTCAATATATCCAACTTCTGCGTTCGAGAGTGGGGGTCGATTGATTACTGTCGAGGTGACTCTTGACTTACTGTATTCGTGAGGAATTTGTTGTGTTATTGCTAGGACTGTGATGATTATGTGATTATTACAATAAATTGGTACGTTCACAAACAAAAGCGAAAGTGGTCACTGTAAACGAACAGAAATTTCATTCAAAATAAGAAGTAGTTTTGAATCGGTTTTGAGCAAAATTGTTTTTTCAGTGTGATTTTTTCACTGTCGAAATGTGACGACTCATTTAACATCGATAATGACTGTGATTCGTCAATTCAGGGTTCAAACCTGGATACAGTTCAAAAGCCAAAGATGTATATCGCGTCAATCGACTCCAATTCAAACGAAGAATTAATCTCATCGATCAGTGACTGTCAAGTCTCAAATTCCTCTAGTATGTTGTGCCGTAGTCCTAAGATAAATCTACCTCCGTCCGTATCCCCGTCCACCTATTCACGATGGCCCGTTGGCTTCCTTCTGGATAACGTCCAGTCGACTCTTGCAAGCCTATCGTCCGTACAGATCACGATCGTTCCCGATCCGCAGTTCGTTCCATTCAAAGGCATTCGAATTCATCGACCTGATCAGCTGTTCTTGATCGAGGGTAATTATCTATCCCATGCTGCGTCCGCAGAAGACTATAAGGTTAGTTCTGCAGTCTTTTCGTTTTATGTTAATTGTAAAAATAAACAGTTAAACCTACTGATACAGATCTATATTGGAAGTTCGCGATGTAAGGTGACTTTGTTGGATAAACGTCAACTGATGTGTCGTGCACCACTGAAAGAACCTCGGGCGACGGACGAGAAGGGAAATGAAGTTGAGGGTGGAAGACCTTTACTGACCGTTATTATCGGCTCCATCAGGCATGAACTCGGTTTCGTCGAGTATGAATCCGGTGCTTTGAGGTTTTCTAGTTTTCTTACTCTCATTTCTGCTTTCACCACCATTCACTCTTGATATTTTTTGTTCAAAATGTGCAAAATTAGAGTACGCGTGACTGTACATCACAATAACAACGGTATTTTCAGGTTATCGTTATCACGATTGTTACTGCTATTAATTGGAGGCGTATTGGTTTGCACGATAGTTACAGTTTTGGCTTTTATAATGTATAGACGGAAAAGGGATGAACGCGAGAAAGATTACAAGAGAATACAGCTGAAAATGGAATATCTCGAATTTAATGTGAGGAATGAGTGTAAACAGGTGGATTTTGATCGATTTCGTTTTTATAATGCCGTTTCGATTTATTTTCTTGAGAGAATCCCAAAATTATGATCTTTGATCGTTGAAATTTTCATGAAAACATTAAGTCTTCGTTGTTTTGTGACGTTATGAATCAATTATATTCTGGTTTTTGTAATATTTGTTCCGTATTGAAGGCCTTCGCCGAACTGCAAACCGATGTCACAGACTTGACGATGGCCGTAGAAGGATATGGGATTCCATTCCAAGATAAATCTGAATTCATTTCGAGATTGCTCTTTAAGGATATAAGACCCATCAATACAATGCTTTCAACATCTTCGCTTTATTCAAGGTTTGTTTGTTATGGAATTTGTTGATATTTTTGAGAGAGTTTCATAGTTAAACTATTTTTGAGCTGGATTCAAATCAGTTACAGGCGACATTTGTTCAGTGTAATTGCGTGAAAGCTTATACTTGATGGTGATTGCAAATGGTAAATGTACAAGTCAGCAGCGCGATTGTAAATTTTCTTTGATAATTTGCAATCGCGCTGCTCACTTGTAAGAAAAAAACCTCATTATGTCATCAAACAGTTACACAAAAATTTTCATTTACTCAAACAAAAAAAAATCTTCTCAACAGTCAAAATGAAAACGAAGTCCAACAATGAGAAAACGATTGTCTTTGAAGAACATCATCACACTGATCATTTTGTTTGAGAGTTTGGAGCTTTCATTATATCCATTCCTAGCGAGAACGGAAATGAACAAACTTCATTGCACTGCCTCGTAACTTGTTTAAAGTCACATAATTCAATGAGCTGGATTGAAAGCTAACGATGCTCCTTTACCAGGCACAGCGCTACGGAAAAAGTAGCTTCAGTAATTGCGGAATAACGAGTGGTGCTCTGTTACTCACCACTGACTTAAATCTTTCCAAGCAATGAAATATTCTGAAAATGAGAAATGTCCGTTTGAATGAACGATAATTTAGTCATTCGTCTGTGGCGTTGGCCCAGTTCGAATCGTTGATGAACGACAAACGATTTGTATATTCGATTGTCGAGATGATCGAATTGGATATTTCGTTCAGTATCGACGAGAAGCGATATATCTCCTCATTGTTAATCTCCTCACTTTTCCCAAATTTCGTTTATTTCACTGATGTTATCCTGTCGTTGATTCACATCCACATCAGCAATGCCATCCAGGTGCTTATCTTTACTTCACTGTACATCTGCTTTTGTTTCACTTGTAAACCTCTTCAACGGACTAATTCATAACTATTATCCTTATTGTATTATTATCATCATATAATTTTTATTAGACTAATGTCAGAGATGTGCAATAGCTTGCTGTTGCACACCTTTGATTAATATCATGACCATCTTGTATCGAAGTACCAAAACATTGTTATACCTGATTAAAGATAAATGGAAATTTTTCAGAAGAAGAACGCTCATTTAATTTTTCGACAGTCCAGCTCACTGATTGAGAAGTTATTCACATTATGGTTATCGATATGTTTGTATGATGATGTGAAAGAGAATTTAATCGGCAGCAATTTATTCATGTTATACAAAGCACTGAAATGTCAAATTGACAAAGGTCCTGTGGATTCAATTACGGGTAATGCAAGATACTCTCTCAATGAGCACAAATTGTTACGTGAGCCTGTGGATGTCAAGCAAATGGTAAGTTTCTCCTTGATAGTTTTGCATTTTTCATCTTATTCACGCGCAGTATTCAAGTAAACAAATTGACTTGTTTAATAAATTGCTTTGTTCATGAAGATTTGTTTGATAATCCAGAGATAGTATTTTACTCGAAAAAATGTTGTCTGGAAAATTCGAATGATAGAATTTCATATTTGTGATCTATTCTGTGGTAAATGACGATCAAATTTTCGAAAATGAAGAACAATTTTCATGGTTTCCTGTGGTGATTAGATGATGAATAATTAAAAACAACTTCAGCAGTTACTGATAGTGCCGTTAGATAATTTCGACGAGTCACCGATATTAGTTCGTTGTCTAACGTGCGATACGATATCGCAGTTGAAGATGAAACTCTTGGATGCTGTCTACAAAAATGAACCGTTTTCGAAGAGGATCTCTACGGATCACTTCGATTTGGGTTAGTTGCTATTGCTATTGGCAATACTTCGTTTGTTCAGGCATTTTCACTTCTATTAATAATTATTTTTCGGGCAATGATTATGTGTTTCTGTGCAATGTTCATGGAATTTCAAAGGAATTTATGCAATGCCGTTCGTCATCTTTTGAATGAGATATTACCATAATCGGAATTTATTTGCTACTTCTTTCATCAATAAAGATGTTTTGAGGCAAACTTTTTGCAATATGATAACATTTCATCAAAGGATCGTAAAATTTATTCGATTTGAACTCATTGAAATATCAATTAATTTGGTTTGTTCGATCGTGTTGTTGTAGCAATTAACCTTGAAGAGCATTTTATTGCTTTTCTAACAGTAGCATTAGAGTATTTTTGTGAACGGTCGATCGTGTTGTGCTTAATGAGGAGTAAAAAAATATGTTTCGTCAACGGAAGTCGTCTGAAAATTGAACGGATACGGATTTTATTTGATTTGAAATGTCTAAATTCCTCAAAATATTTACTGAGAGTGGGAAATTATGTAATGATATCTTTGTTGGAGAGTTACGAATCATCACTTGAAATTATTGCAAAGATGAGGGATACTCGTTGATGAATATTGCATTATATTAATATATTGATAATGATGTTATTTAGAATGGAGATGTCCAAAGCGTGGATCGTTGCTATTATCTGATGATGATAATAATTTGATATTAAAAACAAATAGTAAACGGCTGAATTGCATCTCTGATTATGGCATTCCGAATAATGCTTTACTGTATATGCAACCTGCGATTTCACATACTTATGCCAGTTCGTTTTCGCGTTCACTTATTATCATCGTTTGATGCATTGCTTTAAAGTTCTGTTCAGGTTCAGGCTCAGCTCTAGGCTTAGGGTTTTGCTCAAGGAGCTTAAAATCAAAAGCTTCTGGGTGGTGGGTTAGTAAAAGAGCCAAGTTTGGACTTCATCTCGAAACTGGGCAAAACTTTCAGATTTTTCAGAAATTATTTGAGGTTTTCCGGGAATTAACAACATCCTCGTCATCTAATACCAGGGATAATTGTTCCCACGAATTGCTTTGAGATGAAAATTCCAATTAGAGGATTACTTTGAGTAGATAAATGCACTTCAGTAAGAGAACGATTGATAAGAGTTGAATAATAATTCAGACAGCACAACGCAGTCAACGAACACAACGTCTCAAATGACAGCATCCTCTTCGTCGAATCACTACTATCATTTGGAGTGTGCCAGTGATAAGCTTAACGTCACCAACAAGATTGACCAGTCAATACCAAAATCTATTCCTGAAGTTTTCTTAACAAGACTTCTTACGAGGTAAAGTATCTCCTCAGAATTGACATATTCTTTGGAAGTTATTTTCAGAAATTTTTGTTTATTGAAGTCAACTGCAGTAGTCTCTTTCCACAATTTAATCATTTGCAGTAAAGGAACAGTGCAGAAATTCGTTGATGACTTCATGGAATCAATATTATTCACAAATCAGAGCGAATTTCCGATCATTCTGAAATATATTTTCGATTCATTCGATCGGATTGCTGCTCAAAATAATGTTCGTTCATTTTGTTTAATTCCGCTTTGTAAAAATAACAGTTTTCGTCATTATTTTAGAATGATTCTGTGTCATTACTTTAAGTTCTCCTTATCAATACATCTTTGTATATTGCTGAAACTCTGTCTACCTTCTTGTCTATCCCTTCTTTCGTTACTCATCTGGTGAGTAAATAGAAGAGTGATTGTTAAATTGCATACTTTAATGGGAGACTTGAAGTGATCAAATTGAATGGCCAATGATAATGAAAACTTAAATTGACTGGATTGATTTAAGTTCACTGATTCATGTGTGATTCGAAGTTGGAAGACAAATGCTTGGATTCTGAGGTATTGGGTGAACTTAATCTCGAATATCGACTTAATTCTCGATGTTCAACGCACAACTGCAGTCGATTCATCGATGGCTGTCATTGCACAGTCATTGATTGATGCCTTCAGTACGTCAGCCAACAAACTTGGAAAGGTTTGATGTCTTTTCGTTATTCATTATTTGCGCGTTCGTTGTTTTATTGGTCACCGTTAGCCATATGGATCAAGTAGAGTCATCAAATTGTTGAATCGTTTTACTCATTAAATATTAGTACTCATTAATCGGGTAGTAGAGATTTATGATACGGATGAGTATTGAGTGTTCTTACTTGCGTTCATTGGTGCTGTTTTCATTGCAGGAAAGTCCTTCGTCGAAACTTTTATTCGCAAAAGATATTGAGAGGTATCGACCAAAAGTGGACGTATTCTTCAAACGGATTAAAGCTGCACCAGCTTTATCAACTGATCAATTTTTCAATCATATCAGCTCAACGATCGACGTTAGTTTTGAGTTTGTTTTGATAATTTTCGATGTGAAATTTCAATTCTGTTTTTGAATAAACTTTTGAGAGGATTTCTAAGAAATGTTTTCATTTCTGCGATTTTTGAAGCAAATTTTCGGAATTCATTGAAGAAATTGAACTGATCGTTATTCTTTTTGTAGATA
Organism: Anisakis pegreffii; assembly: GCA_035041965.1. Taxonomy (NCBI): domain Eukaryota; kingdom Metazoa; phylum Nematoda; class Chromadorea; order Rhabditida; family Anisakidae; genus Anisakis; species Anisakis pegreffii. Next base: position 114,283 of record JAPYMA010000977.1, read on the forward strand.
CGAAATGAAGTGATAAGTAGCAGATGTGTAAATAGTGAATTGTTAACGTGGCTTCGTGGCAACGGTGTTCGACTGGTGGATATTCTGTCCAGAGACGAATACTCACGAGAGAATCGATTGTGCGAGCGATTTCAACAGATCATCGAATGCTCGTTCAATGAACCTGAACATATTTATGCCACTTTACGATGAAGTCAACTTTACGTCAGTTATCAAGTTGCTAATAACACTGATAACATCGCACATAATGTCTATTATAATTTGTGATCAATGAATCTTATCGTGTTTCAGTTGCTTCGAAAATGCCTTCTTTCATATCACTATCATCTAATCATTTCATGACCTTAATGCACATCACCGCTATTCCTTTTGATTATAATGCTCTCAAGCAGTAATTCCAAATAGTTCATGTCAAATGTGTTGATTCTAGTCTGCCGGTGTCAACTGAACAATTCTACAAACCATATAAAAAGCTACATACAGTAAATAAATCATTCATTAATTAGAAGAATTTCTCTTCTCACTTCAAAAAATCTCTTTCCAAAAACTTTTGTCTCACTGGGGATTCGAACCCGAAACCCAAGGTTGCTCTGGTATGATAGCTCGTCAGTGGAATTTTTGATTGTAGTGTTGTGTTGTGAATTTTAGCGCTATCGCGGGTTCGATTCTCACCTTGAGCAGTTTTATCGCAACGGATTGATGACTGTGACAAATACGATGTTAAACATATCATGACTAGTGATAATATGACAATGGTATCATTAATGCGATATCATTCTCTCATTGATTAATTCGCAGTGCTCGTTTCACTTGTTACTGATGACTGTAATCGAAATTTGATTTGATGATTGTTAATTTCTATAATATTTATTTGTACAGTTATGATGTGTTGTAAAAAGATGCATAATTATAATAATAATAATGTATAAATGAATACTTTATGAATACTTTACTCTATTATAACATAACAACAACAAAAACAATGAGCGTAGACAACAAATTACAATGAATTGGCAGTTGAGACAGATGAATACAATCTTATTTGATATGCGTAATAACATGGACAATGCTCATATTGTCGTCATTTATTGTTTCGTTTTCTCACATCATTCCGTTCATGACTTAATCCACAATCTCATCACAATGCAACAGATTTAGAAGTCATAATAAATAGAAGTCGTCTATTCTGTCAACAGTTCTTTCAATAAGATCATTCTTATGTACACACACGAATGTCACAGCGATCAGCAACGATATCGTTGATTGATAAATGGTAATATACATTAAGAGATCAGTGTATCTCTTCTATTTAAAGCCGTACTGGTATTCCATGAACTTTCTGCAAAATAAAACGCCATTATTAAAAATGCACCTCAATTCAGTGAAACCATCAATATTTTCATCTTTTCACATTGATATGATAAAACAACATTAAGGGTTCGGCAAATGGATTGAGTAGATTTATTGGGAAGCAGTGTTGATTAGGAATGTGGAGAATTAGGTTGTCAATAAGAAACAGTATCTTTCTAAGCCAGTCGCAAGTATCAGCTCACATCGATTCAAAATGACGAAAAGTTGTCTATAACAACATACTGATGTTCATCAGAATCGATCTGATGTCCCTTCTCGAGTTCCTTCCTTTTAACCGAATATTTACCGGTTTGTTGCCTTTGGCAACAACAAATTATGAAGGCGGTAATTAACGCTATGAGCAAGGCGAATAATACCGCAATGAACCACGATGCACTTGTTAAACTTTCTGAAATTTATGCTTATCGTATTTTATGCTTATCGTATTCATTTGATCGTATTTTTTTGATCGATTTGTTTGATAAATTTGATCGTAAATAAAATGCCAAAACTGAAGATTGTGGAATGAGAAAGATGGTGATATTTCGAAGTGAAACTGAAATGACATTCTGCTGATTGATAAACCTCTAGAAATATGCGTAATTGTGGCACGACTTAAACTCCGAATGATCATTTCATCCGAAGTGTTTTGTCGCGTTCCCTCTCTCGATATGCCAATAATTCGATATTCGGTGTCCTCAGCGAGATGATCCAAGAAGATATTCCTGTTTGGTAGAGTCACTATTTCACTCTCTTTCCATTCACCACTCTCTGAAATATTCACTCATTGTAGAGCATTTCAAGCATTACTCAGTCTTTCTCATTTATTCATTTTCTTATTTCCCATCCATAATCGTATTTTGTAATTTTTTACTCGTGCTAACAGAAGCTGAAATGAACTTATTAATTCATCGACTATGCATAAAAATTATCATTGCAGTTGAAATTCGATCCCACAATTTGCGGTAAATGATCCAACTAGGAACCCAGTGAACCCAACGCGCTAATGCGATAGGTGCCGTCCCTGGTTCGATTCCCACAATGATAACGAATTGATGGAATGGCAAAAAGACGGACCTACAACTGAATAATTGACCGAAAACGACGATCCAGGCATAGCCCAATAGCTAGTGTCATTAGATGGTAACCATTCAATTTCTGCAGTCCACGGTGATGTGGATACTGCTTTGAATACAGGCTTATCTGGATCTGAAATATAGACAAATTGTTCATTAAATGAAGAATATATCTTATTGAATAATGTTCACAGAATAATTAAAAAAATGCATTCATTGCCAGCTGAATCAAGTATCAATTCAGCTCATTTGATAGTCATAAAACAAAAATATCAATAACGATACCAACGAACTTCTGAATGGCCATGTTCTAACGGCCCTCATAACTTTCGCACCTTCACCTCCATTAGTCTCGGCCCAAACAGACACCTTGTAACCAGTATCCGGTTCAGCTTCTTCGTATAAATAATACAATTGTCTATATAACACATACGTTTCTTCGACGTTCCCAGTTGTTGAATCTTTAAGAAACGTGAATTGAATCATCCACTCTGTATTATTTAACTTGAAGACTCAGTTTGTAATAATATGTTCATGGACTGAATTGTGTCGATAAAGATTATAATAATTATCACCATTGAATGAAACTGATATCATGAATGATCTGCAGTAAAAGGAATGAAGTTGAATACATAAACTGTTGTTGTTAGAACCATAAAAGGAAAGTAATAAAAGAAACAAACTTTCGAAAGTAAGGAAATATCCACGAATATTTCCGTTCGGATAACGTGGTGGCTGCCATGTGATCAACAAACTGGTTGCACCAACGGCACGTACACGTAGATCGTGCACTTTCGATGGCACTTAATTTAGATCAGTTATTCGGATATGCTCAAGTGAATGATAAGCTAGTAAGCTGATTGTGAGCGAGACGAGGACAAGTACAACGAATGAATCAGTTTAAATGAAAGCGATATTATTGAGCGCAAGAAACTCTATTTAACGTATCAGTAAAAGAAAGAAGTGAATATTAATCACGATAAACGGAATAGTACATACATCCTTCAGGCGTACAGAATGAGATTACAGATTGCGATTCACTTCGATAACGATTATTAACAGTGAATATTCGTGCCGTATAATTGCTGATCGCTTCCAGATCGTTCAAAATCACCTGATTGCTGCTATTATCCACTAGTATCTTCTCAACCATGAACGGTTTATCGGTCTCGTAATATTCTATCTGAAATTCACATTTAATTCAACATCACCGTTTGAAATGATTATAATCTACTAATTCACACTAATAAGATCTAGCTAATTTTCATGAGAAATATCATGATACAGCTAACTGCCAAATAGTTTTGTTGTGGCCGAATTTTGAGAGCAAAGTGTGATCACAAGCAAAATGTATTATATTGCAAATAACTTTATTTCATTCAATTCCCATGGGGAGCTATGACTGGAATGTTTAGAAAAAATTGAAATCTTTCAGACAGAACCATACAACGTCGTAGAACTAGTCGAAAACTAAAAATTCTTCAGAGTCTTGAGGAAAACAAACCTCATAGCCTCTGAAGTGCCCCCTAACGGTATCCGGATTAATTGGTGTCCAACCGATCGTGACAGTAGAACAATTTAAAAACTCGACGATATTGAACTGATCCGGTGACTCGAGGGGCACTGGAAATTGATAAGTTTGCAGCAACAATTTTTTGATTTAGTGATATGTTTACACAGTGAAAATATACAACACAACAAACAGAAATAGATGAAGAGTCAAATAAGCATATGATATAATGAATGAAAAAATGTCGAACTGACCATCCTCCCCAGAAAAACCATAAAAGGTGACCGGTTCAATAATTGATTTGCCAATCCGATTGAGTGCCTCCACTTGAACTGCATACTCACGAAACGTTGGTTGATCTCTGATCACTGTATGATTCTGAAATATTTGATCATGATTCGTTCCACTAGATCAAATGATCATCAATTGTGATCATTCTGGATAACTAATATAATTATCCGTTTATTCACAAAAGCACTCATTATGGTTGGTTCGAATGAAACAAATCATGAACCAATCGATTAAGGTCTCGATGAAATTCAAATATACAATGCGATTATTCTAATATTCAAGCGATCATAATACCAATAACTTATTTCTTTAACGTCATTGCTCAAAGCTGATGAATTCAAATGGTAATATGAAGAATAAGAAAAAGCTTAAGGAATACCGCAAGTGGATCCTCGATAAGTGTTTCTTTCCATTCTGTACCAGGTTCATTGAGTCGATATCTGACGCGATACTGCAGATTCGGTGCATTCCACTCGTATTTCTCCATTGGTTTCCAACGAATCACCAAATTGTTCGGTTCAGTCCCTTCGACCACCACATCTCGCGGATTTATGTACGGAAACGATTGTTTCGTTTCGCACTTCACATCGTCCAAATACCCTGGCTCACTTTCACCGTGAGAATTTCTGGCGATCACTCGAAATGTGTAATTCACCTTAAATTCAACGCTCATTTCAGTACAGTTTGATGAGATTTCATCAATGAATCAAGCGGTATTCATTATTTACAAAGATATCGAAGTCAGTAATGACATACCCAAGGTGAAAGTGTGATGTCTGCTTGATAAAAGTCTGTCGATGTATTCTCCTCTTCAACCACAGTTTGCCATTTCCCCTGGAAATGATTCTTATCATCGTAGCTATAATAAATGAACCATTGTAATAACATCAGTAACAATAGATTTGACGATAACAACAATGATCAATTCATTTCGTTACAAAGTAATTGTCAAGCAGTACTAGTAAACTTGATATATATGTTCTGATTGATTAAGCGAACGAACCTTATCAAAGTCAGTCTGCATCTGCACCATGAACGATGTGATTTTATCACCGTGGTCACTAGAGCGCTGCCATCTGATCATCGCACGACGCTCATTGCAGTCCACCTCGGATACGACTGGTGCTGCTGGTACATCTGGACATCGCTTAATGATCAATCACGCATTCTTATGATAAATTGAGAGAATGTAATCATATACTGACCAAGCACAACAAGTTGAATGCCAGACATTTTGACGTCTACATCAGTGACAACGACACAATCGATAGCACCAGAATGCCATCCACGAACATCTTTCAAAACTAACGTTGTATTTGTGATCCTTAATTCAATTCTCTTCATTGATCCTTGCATTTACTTTATTATAGTATAAATAAGTTTCATTGAAACATTCAATTTGATAAACATCATAAAATCTCTAATGGCTATTAAATAGGAAGGAATGAAAGGAAGAAATAATTAGTCTTTGATCTAATGAATGAATTGAAATGAAGCCTGAAACATTGGAAGAGAGTGATAATCGAACAGATAAAGCAATATGATGTAAATGAAATAAATCACTTCGAATGTTCCGTATCGTTGATCGGTACACCATTATGAGTCCAGGTGTACTCTATTGATAAACGACTATCCGAAACTGCCTCACAATTCAGTGCAAATGATTCGTGTGCTTCGACGATTTGTTTTTTTGGTGTTGGTACTTTTACGAAATGTGTTGGATCTGAATTGCGACAATGTTTATCTAGTGACATCAAGCGATATGTTGTTAGTGATTCACTGATATGTTGCTAGCAATTGATGTGCTGACAAGTATAATTGTTTAGACATAATTCTGCACTTCAACTGCAGATCGAAACAGCTCATGTCAACTCGAGATCAGGCTGTCGATAACTCGAGGTGCTGGGAATTTATTAATCAACTTAGGGCTAAATTTTCGAAATTGAAAGGCAAAATAGCAAAACTAGGAGCAATTCTTCGAACTGAGCATGAATCTAACTTATTGTTCACGTTATTTCCCAGATAAGACCTTAAGCATACAATGAATTTAGCACAAAATGAAATCCCAGACTACACCTAACATACAAAAATGCCTTATTATGCACTTTACAATTATATGGACATCATCTGGGTGTGTATCTTTCCAAGAAGCAGTTCGCTTCATTCATAAATAGGGCTCAATGGTAATCCACCTTTTAACACTAATAACTTACTAAATACTTCCAGTTTGTTATAAGCTCGATTGATGCCGTATTTATTCGAAACATTACAGTAGTAAAGACCTTCATCCGCTGAATTCACTTGGGTTATTCGTAGGGTGTGATTCGGGAATAACTGCAAAAATAGTAATAATGAATGGACTGAACTTGAGAACTGGTGATTGCTTATAGAATAATAAACGGAACAAGCCATCAATAATTGACTTATTAAGGAGCGTGTAATCTGATAATCTAATATTTAGTCATGAACACAATCGACAGTTATTAATGTTAATTGATGATGAATGGCAATAAATCAGATGAAAATGAGTTGCTGCATAATTCACTGATTATTTTTGTTATTCCTAAATCACGACTTCATTTCGCTTTACTAACAATAATAATTTATTGAATTTGATTGATTCGTAAAAGGGTATTCAGCGGTTCATAAATTAGAATTAGAATATGAATTGATTGGATGAAAAATTAATGAATTGATCGATTGTGAGTGAAAATGACTGACCTGCATCTTTCCAGGAATGATAGCAATGGCCTGATCATTCTCATCAACCCATCTTACTGCAGCTTTCGGTGCAGCATCAACCTCACAAGACATTTCAACCGTGGTTTTCCGAACCACTTTCCAGATTCGATGATTGGGCATCAGGAAACGAGGAGCGTGCGCTTAATTGAGATCATTACTGTTCACATTGAGTGGATGGGCACGGTTAAATGAGTGGATGGGTACGGTTAAATGAGTGGATGGGTACGGTTAAATGAGTGGATGGGTACGGTTAAATGAGTGGATGGGCACGGTTAAATGAGTGGATGGGTACGGTTAAATGAGTGGATGGGTACGGTTAACATGCCAGTTATAGGCTCATCATAAAACTAAACATTTTTGATAGTAATAAATGTTGCAGAACGCAATGAACACTGAATGTACCTCTGACATTAACGAAAGCATTCGCGAAGATGTACCCAAGAGGATTGGATGCATTGCACTGGTATACTGCCGTGTCGACGTCATGATCCAGATTGATTATCCTCAATATACGACCGCCATCCAGAATCAATCTACGACCATTATCGGGCACTTCTGGAATGAATACTTGGAATCGGTTTTATGATCTCTTCGATCAATTCTACTCGGGTTTGTGGTTTCCGAACTGTAGGGTTTCACAAGCCTAATTCGGCAGTTTTATAAAATATGGTGTTTATTCGATGAATTGCCGCTGATCTCATCGAATCACGTCATCAGCATCCGCTATAACGAGCGATTAATCAGTGATTTAAAAGACAATTATCCATTATTATTATTATCGTCGCTCTCAAATACTCTTGATGTAAATTACTAGACATTGTTGCATCCTGTTATCATCAAATAATCACCGTGTAAAGGAATTCCATTCATAAACCACTGTATGAACGGTTTCGGACTACCAGAAGCGAAACACCTCAGCTCAGCCGTAGTTTCCTCAGGCAGGTCAACATCTGCGGGTGCCTCCAACTCCCAGTAAGGTGCCGCTGAAAATGGCGATACAATTGAAAGTGACGCAAATAAAATATTGTCAATGAATTATTACCTGTCTTAACATGACAAATAACAAAGAGAATTGAACAAGCCCTGTAAGCTGTAATATTATTACCTGTAATATTCACGTGCATTTGATGCACTAAATGTTGCGATCTGCACTCATAAATGCCCGCATCATCCGGATGTATACTATCCACGATCAACGATTTACCAAAATCGGATTCCGATGAAGTCAAATCTTTCATTCGTTTCACCGGCAAATCTCCGTCGATCTTACTCCACGTTACCGTTGGTAATGGTCTGAAGTTTGACGAAAATTTATAAACAACTTAAAAGCCTATTTTAATGCTCTTTCGTAAAACTTTATGCACGAAGTAAAAATGATACAAATGATCCATCCCAAATGGATACTAATTTGCATTCTATTCAATTGTTTCTCATTCAGTTGGCCACAAGAAACTTAACGAACGATTCCGTGTGAATTACGCACATGCGATATTTTGCATCTTGAAATCGCTCGTAAAAGGAAGATAACAGTTATTTGCATGTTCTGATCATGAGATTAAGTGAAAATTTTGAGTGTTTCAGAATAATAATCTTGAGTGGTTGAACTTTTAAACGGCTTCGAATTGTTGCTTTAATTTTATTTATACTTTATACGTAGAGATGTTTGTTATGTATAGAAAATTTGTTATATTTAGAAAAATTTGTTCAGATGGAAAAAGGAATAATAGAAGAACACACTGAATAGAGCATAACGGCTGAATGAGTAATACTGTTTTGCGCTTAACGATTTCGTAACAAACCTAATTTTTCTCTCACTAACAAACTTCTATTATCAGTATTGAAAGTAAGTGAATGTCATTAGGCGATATCCAATCAGTAAACGCTTTAAATGCGCTCATATATACATACACACGAGTTGTAAATTCAATTTAGCACACTTCCTTTTAGAGTTACTTTAAAGTGACACCAAACTCAATTGCACAATTTGCAAGAGTTGCACTCTATAAATGACCAACAGATTTATTTATTTATCGCTCAATTGTTTGTTTATTTATTCCTTTATTTGACTATGCATGAATGAATCCAAAAATAAAAACAACCTTCCACCAAAAATACACATCAGCTTCAGTCTCGTACCAGCCTTTACTGCAATCTGTTCAGGACTGAACCATAGCTTATGAGCGGCTACACCTCTGTCAGCTGAAACCGGAGATATTGAAACGATCAAATGAGGTGATCTTAATCAACTATGCATGATAGATTCATCGAGAGATGATGGATGGCTCAGTAAATGGTGTGACTGAATATAAATGAGTGAAAAACATACAAACAGAAGGGGTAACGATCAATTCAATCTCATCTCCAGCTCGATACTCTCCATGCAGTACAGGTGAGGTTGCAGCACACTGATATATCAGATTCTTTCGTCCATCGTGTTCAGATACTTCGGTGAAATGTAATGTTCCTGAACAGATTTAATCAATTACCTACTAATTCTAATCATCTCAATTCAGTTGTCTCCATTTATCATACGATTCACTGAGATCAGTAGATCACACTGACATTTATCTGTTGTATTCATTCAGTTATCTACGAAGTATCCGATCGATTTGTTTCAAGTTAACTGCAATATTTTGTCGATATAATACGACGTGATACTAAAAATGAATTGAATTATCGTTTAATCATTTCCACCAACAAACTCGAATCCCTAAACCACTAGTGCATGCTATTATCAATGAACTCTGCGATGCAATTGTATTACTTCAGAGCTCAGTGGGTTTTTAAGTGCGATGTCATCAATTCAATTTCCGCTTGTGGAGATAATTTTTGCACAATGATAACAAATGTAATTTTGTTCAAGATCTATGATGATGAAATAATTGTATGACTCATCCAGTCATTTGATTAGCTTGGAAAAGATTCGCCGATCCAACCGAACCGAACGAAATAAGAATTGAATTAGGAATAATCCTCAAAAAGATGCAAATATACTGTTTATTCTAATGCAATACGACCTGAATTGAGCATTCTGCTTTAATTAAACTGCTAATGTAATATTCAATTCATCCACTCGGAATATGCAAAAATACGCATTGTCTACGTATCGAATCCATTAATCTTTAATTAAATGAAAAACGAGAGAATGACAGATATTATTCATTCACTTGATGATATGCAAATATTCAACGAAATGTTGTGGATGGATTGTATAAGTTGAATATTTGATGATAAATTTATTGAATATTACCGCAATTGAATAGAAATATTAGAGATAACCTTCTGGATCAACGGCGATATGAGGTCTTCGAATAGTTTCGATAATGTTCGTTTGCACTTTATCGCGATATAACCAGAATACAGTGGGTGATGGTACTCCATAAGGAATATTGCAGTTAACACTCAAACTGTGACCTTGTTCGATGTGAATTCCCTTGATTGGTTGAGGTTTGAAGTGTTTCAGCACTAAAATTTCAAATGCTTTCGGAATTGACGATAAATTCATCGATAGTTTATAGCATAAGTAAATATGATCATCATTCATCGCTCTATCAGTCATTTGTGAGGGTATATTCTAAAGACTTTAATCTAAACTTCCTTTCGTTTATCTCATGGAAAGTTCCGGAGAGATTTCAGGGTAGTGAATTCAGTTTGACCCTATTGACTATTGTCCCTATTGATTATTCCTTAAAATTCTGTTTCAAAACATCTTAATACATCCCTCTATGACCACTTAAAGGTGCTCTGTTGACAAGCACATGATCATCATATTTGTTCGATTCCTTATTCGAGGAATCCCACAGGGAGTATGTATGGTCTTGGCTCTTTACTTCCATTTATTCGAAAAAAACTACGGATTAAAAACACCTACAACATAGACACTTCCTTATTTTTAAGAACATCTCTGCTGACAATCGTGCAGAAAGAAGGTTTTTCGAAGTATTTCGGGTGTTTAGCATGGTATTGTATTCAAGGGTTTGTTGGATATTTGAATTGATAATAGAAGGAAATAAAGCCGAATTCTATTGAAAGATAAAATTCGATAGTGCTGTCATCAATATCTCTATTCAAACAATAATGCAAAATAAATCGCTTTTTCGTTTAATGTGGTTTCGCTCTTCGAAAACATTACAATTTTAGTGCCTCATTTCTATTGATGTGAGGTACATCCAGATCAATCAGTCACTGATGTTTAAAGCAAATCCTCTTGGTGTCTTTTGAATACGAATACATACCTATGCCATAAAAAGTTCATTGTTTAAGTGTGCAAAGTACACATAAATTGTTCGATGAGAGTATTAATGAAATACATTTTACTATGCAATTGATGGTAACGTTTATGTATTGCACGGACGTATCCGATCACTGATAGTGGAAGAGATGGTAATGAAAACGATTTAATTATACCTATCAATCACTGCATCATTTACATCTTGGATTTATTTCATTTCAGTGCTTTTAAATATTATTTACAACCAACTAGATCCTTTCAGTGACTCAGTCAAATCACTCAGCAGATTCAACCAAAACTAGGCAATAATCAACAACAACACAACAAACAACCACTAAGTCTTACTCCAGTCTTTATTTTGGCATTCAATTCCTCTCAATCCTTCCTTATTACACCACATTTCACTTACCCATTTGCTAAATACGTTTTTAACTGTCTTTCTAGACCTTTGTCTGTCTACAGATCATTATGCAACCAGCTAAATCGAATGTATCAATATAACCTACATAAAGGACATTTCATAAATACTTCCTATGCTCTGTGCTAAATTTTCAAATAATCAACGGTTTATTTGTAATATTTATGATTGTTTTGATATCCTTATTTGCATCAGAAACTTCCATTTTGATATCCTTAAGCATCAGTCAAATCAGAAAAGAATATTACATTGAATTAAAAAGCACTTCGAATGAAGGAGAGCAAAACTAAACGTGATTAGCGCCTAGATGCAAATGCTAATGAAAGATCGAATATTACACGCGAAGATGAATGCAAAGATAAACTCAATTAACATGATTAAATAAAATGTTGGAAAGAAGCACAAGCCAACTTACTTCCTCGTTTCACATGAACTCGGTTTGATAGAGCCGTACCGAAAATATTCGATATGAAGCACTGATAATAACCTTCATCGAACGCTTTTGGATCCGTGAATATGATATTACCATTTTGGGATGGTTTTTGCCAAATTATTCGTTTACCGTCAACATTCAACTTGTGTCCATCTTTGTACCACTCGAATCTGGTATATTGCTTAGTTTTTGTTTAACGGAATTTTTGTGCTTATGCAGGCAGCACGGATAATGTTTTTGAAAGAAGCTTATTGCAATATTTTTGCAAAAGAAGCTTATTGCTTCTTTAGACATTTCAGTGTATATCTTTACTGCCTAAGCAAGCATTACGATTAAGAATCGAGGATGACATGAATGATTTAGTGCAACTTGACTTACGTTTCTGGATTTCCAGAGGCTTGACACCGGAGAGTGAACTTATTATTGTAATTGTTTGTTACACTCGATTGAAACCAAACCACTTCAGTACTTTGTATCTCTAGCTTTGGTGGACCTGGAGAACAGAGTAATGAAACTTGTTCTTAGATAACTCTTAATCTTCAGATATTATCAGGCCAATTTTCAGTCTTCTTATAGGTACTATACTCACTTTATAAGACTATTCTCCTGTTCGTTTTTTGGTATTCTTTTCCTCGCATGCATGTCACATGGAACTCTCATTCTCTACGCATCTTCTTTACGATCAACTATTGAACTACTGAATATTGCTGATGATCTAATTTGTTGAAGGATAGATCAAATACGCTATCATTTATTTAGCTTTTTAAGATTATTACATCATTTCAAGAATTTTCATGGGAGCTTTGTTAATTTAAGATTGATTCTCACACCAAATTTTGTATGGTATGGCAAATATAAGGCAAAAATTGAATGAAACTGGAGATGAATTGAAATTGATAAAAAGTTTCAATGATAAAATAGATAGTCACCAAGAGCGTATGTGAACGAAAAAATTGATAGAAGAATAAGCATGAAGTTGAGTGGTTCGACGGATGAATGAATTAATGCGTAGATGGTTGGATAATTATTGCGTGACTCAGATTTATTACTCGGTTATAAATCTGTTGTGGCCACTGAAAGCGATTCATCGAATAATTTCGTTGTTGATTTTATATCATGCAAACATCATCAGTAATAAAATCATTGAACGAATCGATGTAAAACTCGGTGAATACATCTTCTGATAGATTCAAATAAATAAATAAACAAACAAACAAATAAATAAATGTCCTGCGAACAATTTCAATTTTCACTGAATAAACACTAAAGTCATCATGAAAAGAACAGTCAATTGCAATATAAACAGGCCAAGCAAGCCAAGCTTAAGCTGTGCCTAACAAGCCCAATAAAGTGACGCGATCGAAGCAAATTAAGACCGGAAAATGGGAATTTTGATGATCGAATTTGTGAGTTTGTTGGTTGTGGATGAACGAGTGAAAAGATATAAAGATGCTTAGTGTTATAGTTAGTTATTGGATGTGTTTATTTGAGATTGAGACAGTCATAGCACCAGAAGATAATCGCTTTCAGCCAAATGTGTCGTCTAGATACTCAATTATTTGGGTATTCAAGCGATGTGTTGTTGATATGGCTGGGTTGTATTGAAGTATTTGTTACGGATATTTGTATATTCATTAAAAAACGATGGTGTAAAGATCGAAAACGCAAAATTAAGGATCAATTGATGAAAATAAAAAATAATATGAAGAAAAGTGGAAAGGAATAAGATAAGGTGCAGAAACGTTATGATGAAAGCAATAAGCAATGACTATTGGCAGTAAGAAATCGGTTTTGAGTTTATTTGAGTGCTGAATAATGAGAATGAATGAATTGATGAGTTGGAAATAAAATGAAATTACGTTGAGTGAGATTGATGATGGTAGTAGGTTGAAGGAGGGTGGATATATAAAGGATATATAAAGGATATTTGGAAGAAAGATGGGTGGATGGATATGTTTAAATGGGAAAAGATCAGTGGCCGTGTTCGCTAGGGTTGGTGCGATGAAGACAGAGCATAAAGAACTGGGATTCGTATTTGGAGTTGGGTGGTGTGTATTGGATAATCATTGGAGTTTGGAGTTGAGTTTAGGTTCGGGCGTGATTATTTGCTTTGGAACAACTGAAAACATTGTGTGTGCATTTCGTTTGTTATTTATTTGAAAGGCGATGATGCTGTCTGTCAATTTGGATTGCACATAAATAGACTTATAATTAGAGCTGGATTGACTCGTTTAGCTGGGCTATATTCATTCATTTAAATATATCTAATGATTTACTTCCTAAAACTAACAAATCAGTTTGCACATCCACACATCCACACTCACACACACACCAATTACGAAAATAATCCTTAAATTGATTTTGAAGAACGTACGATATGAACACTCGGCTGAACGAATCACTCATAAATGGATGTTCGTTAAATGGTTATGGAGATGATTTGCTGAGCTGGATGTTTCATTAGGACAACGAGGTAGTAGTGCTGAATGAGGCCAATTTGGAAGACATTCGAAGATGCAAATTTGGTGTTCTTATTATGTTAATAGATTGCTTTCGAATGTTGACGAATATTATGGGACTGTGCTGACAGCGGCACTGAGGGGATATGTAGTAAAGTAATCAGCTATGACATCAGGATCGTGTACGTCGATCAGTTGTCAATAAGATCAATGACTGCAATCATTCAACAACTACTGTAATGATTCTCACTGGTCTCAAAAATCGTTCTTATGAGCTGATTTCTTGATAGCATCGGATAGACGAGATCCTGATCAATCAAGATAACAGTATGTTCTCAACCAAAAATCCTGGTTTCAGAGATGTATCTGCATTTTTTAAAGTATATCATATTGCATAAAGATCCTGATATACCGCATATCTGTGTAAATTTGATCAATCAGAGACTACTAATAATCCGCCAAAACACGCCAAAAACTAATCAGTATCGATGAATTCATGAATCAATTGTTCTTTCTAACGTTTAGGCAGACAACTGCCCAATGGTGCCGAATGTTTGGAACTTCGAAGTGTTACTTACTCGGATCAAAATCACGAAATGCCGATTTTTGAGGTCTTAAAAGATGTGTTCTCAATCAGATATCACTTAAATCATTCACGCACATCTCATCGTGCATTACATATCGAATATTTCTTCATTCTAGGCAACAAAATTCATGATTGTCGAATTATAAAGTGTTTTCGGGAAACTTTTCGCAAAAAATGTTTTGTGCTGACGTTGAATATTCTTTATGCCAATCGATTTTGCTTGATGAGCAATATTATGAGAACTATGAAATAATGGCATTTTGTATGTCTTAGGGCAAAGTTATGACATCCACAAATCGCTACTTGTTCTATTGTTGATCACGCAGACGATCCCAAGTTCAATGCCACAAAGAGTCAGCACATTTTTGACACATGGAATAGATTAGGTATGTCATTTTGAAACCTCATTTCACAACTCATCAGCAATCACACAGTTTTTCCGTTCACCTGTATGAATCGGGTTTTTATCCATGACAAAGCACTTGGGCCGCTAATATGATATATTCATTTTTAAGGCTATTTCCAGATGTAGTTTACAGGTATCTGAGGGCATGAATACAAAGAGTGGCGTGTCGAAACCAACGCATCTATGCCCAAAATGAGTGCTAAAAACAAATGAATCATAATTTTCATTCGTAACTGTCAAAATCTATCTGTTCTGAACAGTTGAGTAAACAAATCGTGTGCGTGATCCATCCTTCCAACACATCCCTTTCCATATCCATCATTAGCTCTTATTTTCAATTCAATTATTTTATTATCATACAAACGTTCGATTTCACACGGTCATCTCAATTCGCTCAAGCCTTTTCATAATTCATCTGCGAACTAATCCCTATTCTGATTCGAATCAATCTTACTGTTGAAACCCCATATTCTGTATTATTAAGTTAATATTCACAGCTTATCATTTTCAGGCCTAGTCATCGAAAATACAGATTATCAATGCATTATATTCAATTATTGATAGTGATATGTCTTCAAAAAACTTTGCTCAATGCCGACATGTCATCAAACTCGTTATCTCGATCACTGAACCAACCCGATAATCATGTGATCAAGAAGCGACAGGCTCCGTACATTTGTGGTGTTGAGCCGTATCGATTCTACTCGTTCGTCCGTAAGTTTTTGTACTCATACAAAACCTTAGTTCATTTACTTCCATTTCAAATAATACTTTTCAACTTCTTTGTAAAGGTCACGCGTTTGATTTCCATCCATGTCTCCAACTTTGTTTTATTCTCTCAATCTCACAATTATCGCCATTCAAACTAATTGCACTGAAGTGATTTAAATTTATTTGAAGTACAACATTTCAGCCTGTAATTACTACGCGATCTGCGCCAATGGAGGTATGAAACTTAACGTTGGCTGTGCATCAGATGACAGCTGCAAACTGCTGAATTCCACCTATGTATGTGTCACTAGCCAATGCTGTACCACACCGCTCGTCATCAACCCAACCCCTCCACCTACTCCAACAACTACAAGCGCTTCAAACCCCGTTCAATCATTCCATTACAACCACCTTATCCCTATCATTATTTTCATTGTTTTGACGCTATTTGTATAGTCCTGTGTCGTTTTGTTCAACCTCTTCAAATACTGATAATTGCTTTGTAACTGATCAAATCTGTGATAAATATTTTTTTTTCGGATGATAATATTGTAATACTATCTTAAATTCATTGAATGATAATGATATTAAATCGAATGATAATAGTAAACTAGATAATAGTAAACTTAACAGGCGCACCATTTCGTGCGTAGATCTACCATGATCAAAAATTTTAAAACATTGTGGTGGATGTAAGCAATCATCTGAAGATCACATCATCTAACATCGCAAAAGTTGATATTCGGATATGCAATATCGTGATTGATTATCCCTAAATGCAGCAGATGAGTACTGTTGAAGTAATGGTTAAAGTGTAACTCTGTCATGAATCTTTGCATCAAGCAGCAGCAGCAGCAGTCAATTAATAATCGATCACATATAATGGTTCAAGTGTGTTTGTGTAACTGAGTTCGTTTCACCTCTTCATGAAGTTTCTTTTATGTCTTTAATAAAGTGGCTGTGTTTGATGAGTTGATCATCATCTCCACATAATACTCAGCAAACACAATGTTCAAAGAAATATGCGCATCATGCAATTTTATTATATTATACCGTTTATCTAACATACCATTTACACTGCTCAGCAAACAACTTCATCTGAGATACCAACAGTCTGTATTATTATTGTTATTATCATTGCTCATACGATCTGATTTACATAGATGTTGCCGAGACTACACCAAGACGCTTTACTCTCGGTAATACCAATAGGTAATACCTTACTTCCGTAGATTACCGAAAACTCTGTGTTTGTATAACAGTTTTAGGTCATTCATTATGTCTTTGAGAACGCTCACAGTTCACCATTAAATTGAAACAATGAATATAGTCCCACATAAGTTCATTTTTGAACAAAGTTCATCATCAAGCGATTGATCATATTTTGATCATCAGACCAATATTGTGGTCAACATCCTTCACATAATGAGGTATCCAGGATTAATTATTAAAGCTAAGTAAGAATCTGACGTTCGCACCAGTTTAAATAATTAAGTAATTGTTATGTGTGTTATGTTTGAACAAATCCCCAAGAAAATAACTGTTAAAAGGAGTGCAATCAACTTTAAATTTGCAAACGTGATTCACCTAGAAAATCTGACTGCAGCGATGTGTGATAGTGGGATGAGTGACTTAATGTGGAAGTATAACAATTTGTTGTAATATGCGTAGTGGATTGCGAATAGTTGTGGATAAATAACAAACACAATCGCTCTTTTTGCTTGCGTTTTTATGCCAGATTCATGAGTTTTTTGCAGAGTTTATGATTAAGGACCGTCAGCTGGTTGATGCTGGCTGGCTTCGCGTTTCCTCTACACACTCATTGTGATTGTTCTCCCACATAGGCAGCAGCAGCAGCAGACATCTAATGAATGGATATCTATATCCACCGTTAGCGTAGATTATGTCCTTCACATAAACTAGTAGAAGAAGTGAACATTAAACTCGAACGAACACAATCATCCTAAAATATGAGTATTATTGTGATTATGAGGATGGTACCTGGCACCGACATGACATGAACGATAAGCACTGCTCACATCGTTCATTTCTATTACCGTACTATATCACATATGCGTATGGTATGCGTCATCTTCAACTTCACTCTTACAGCTAGGTAGTTATTGCGAGTGTTTGATGCTTACACCACTACCATGATCAGTGCACTCTCTGCAGATGGCAACTTGGAAATAGTATCACGGCTGCCTGCGATAGCAATAAATCGTTGATTATCACCGATTGTTTATGTGCTCTTACGAATGCAATAAAGTGCAATTAGCAGTATCAGTCCCATCAAGAACAACTGAACAATTCACCGACCAATCGTATCGTGATCATATCCGACCTGGATGTAACAATACATCACATAACTTTACTCGATGACTTCAACCGCTCACCGACCTCTTTGTGGATGCATATCAATCTTAACCATAACAAACGAAACTGTTTTAAACTCCTATTAAATTGTGTACCACTCTACTGTATCCGACAAAATCTGTACGCAAATTACATCAAATTAACACAAAGTAATACTAGTGCATATTCAAATTACTGCATAATGCGTAATGAATGAATGAATCGCCTTTCTTCCTTCACATTTCATACACTGTAACTTTTGTTTGATTTGA
This sequence comes from Anisakis pegreffii, assembly GCA_035041965.1. Taxonomy (NCBI): domain Eukaryota; kingdom Metazoa; phylum Nematoda; class Chromadorea; order Rhabditida; family Anisakidae; genus Anisakis; species Anisakis pegreffii. The sequence goes on from JAPYMA010000977.1 coordinate 133,123, forward strand.
CTTGATGAAAGATGGTCATTCGGTTGTAAAATTCCTTTGTTTCATTTATCACACAACACAACAACAACAATTATTATTATGATAACGAACATTTATTCAAATCCGTAACAAATATCTATCTATATCCAGTAATCTGTCCATACGTCATATTCATTTCTGTCATTCGTTCATCTCTCTTGAATTCCACTGACGATATCTGGATCGCAATGTGACTCTTCATTTTAAATGAATCTAATCAATGTGCTGAACAATACGCTCAGATTTAATGATATAATGTGTATCCATCTCTTAAAGTTTCACACATAAAGTTTTGCAGATATCACATTCAATTTCATGTTCTCAATTCAGCTGAATGTTAATTTTAATTCGCAGTAAATAGTGCATACAACATTCAGAATTATACACAGATACGATGGATGGTAGCAAGCGGCGGTGGTATTTTATGCATTCGGAACACATGTGTATGTATGCACACTTGCTCCTGTTGCTTGCTATCCACCGCTGGATGTATGAAGGATACAAGTGGAATATGGCTGAACAGCTATCATTCTTGCTAGACTGCTTATCGCATATCCGCACATCCCTATATTCGCTGTATATCCACCTTCCCTTGCGATGATGCTTCACATCATGACCCACAGCTTTATAAGCCACAGTCATAACACCGCAGTGCATACCCATTATATTAATACTACAATTACAATTTTATATCAGTATAATGAGTAGCACTCTTTGCATTCATTCATTATTCATACTTTACAATAATACTTTACACTTTACTTGCTTTTACTACTACTACTACCACTACCTACTAGTTTCACTGCTAACCAACAACCAAGCTATCTGCGGTGTATTGTATATCCAACTTCAGATGTCAGAACAGAAGCCCTTTGCAACGAATGCCGTCACCATATTCATACACTCTCACACAATGTGCTCTGTTAACCAACAGCAAATCTGTTGACTTGTTCATTCTTATCTCTTTCAACGTTTATATCTTTCTTCATTTTGATTGCTACACATCATTCTCTCATTAGCATGATGCGTCGTAGCCATTCGCTCAGAGTTCATCATTGCCAAAGTGCTCAGTTTAACTTTGATAGAATGATGTATCCATCAACATTTTCGACCCATAACCTCAACTCACTTAAACCAGATGAAATCTCTTAATCTAATCCATAGTGATTACAATCATACATAGCTAAATGAATGAATCTTTTTCATGAACTAATGAATAGTTACATGAATAAGTGTACTCAGTAAAGCGTACTGTAGCAGTGTGTTGTTGAAAACGAAACAAATCTGGTGTGAGATGATTTTGATATTTGAATAATGAAAGCAAATAAAATATGCAAGAGAAACGAAACGGGATGTTATCTGAAGAGATTAAAGATTATGAATGAATGCGCGAAAATGTAGCGTTTGTGCATACCAACCGACCCTTAATACTGCTCTAGATGAAGAGTGTATTACTGTATTATTGCATGAAGTATACAAGTGTCTTGATTGCAATAGCATTAAGAAGATATATGTATGACACACAGAGATGATGAGTTGTTGGTTGGTTGGCTTGCTTGGTCACTTCGTAAATGAACAAACAAATGATGCTGCTGCATTTAATGCTAAAGGTATCTAGCCATAGATATCACATTATAAGCATTCATTCATTTGCATAGGCATTCATTCACTACTGCTTGTTTACCACTTCCGTTTTGCATTGTTATCATAGTCAAGTTAGTAGCTAGTTGACTTTGCGCCTCATCGCTCAACGATAAGTTCTCTTCATGATCCGTGATCAATCACGTCTTGCATCTCAGTTGATCTGTCATGTGATCTGATTATGTGATCGAACATTCATGCGATCTGTCTGATTCAATCTCGAAATGGATTGATTCGAGTGGTGTGATATAATGTATCAAATACGGTAATAGCAATGTTTTGTATGTGACAAGCATTTGAATTTAAAACGATACAGTTGAAACGAATAAAGATTAATAACTAAATACGATGAATAAGAATATGAATATGGCAATGAGAACAAACAAACAAACCAAAATGAATGTCAACCATAAGGACAAACTTATTAAGATAATTATAATTACGATTATACAAGAGTGATAGCGCAATAGCAGTAATAAAATAAATAGTCAAAAAAAGAGAACAATAACAAGACACATTACACAGACAATACTAATTACTCGGCAAATAGTCCGTAGTGAATGAACACGGCCAGAGGAATGAAGATATTAACAAAGAACAAAGCTTATCATATCATATCATATCAACAGTAACAATTTTAAATAACTGATTGCTTGAATGATGCACACGTAAATAAATAATTAAAAGCAATAACCTAACATAACATCCTCAAAACAGTTTCACAATGCAAAAGAAAATGTGTACACAAAAGGCACTTGATGAATGATTATTGAGTGTTTTGCTTTGATATTCTTATTAAATATCAGACATAAGGCACAACAGACACGATTATAATACCAACAATATTATGAATTAAGTATTCATCAAAGGAACAATAGACGCTGTATGAAGGTAAAATATAATTGACAATCACAATCTTAACATACACTCTTTTGATTACCACTGAACTTGAACAGAACAGAAACAATCCAATACGATAACAATAACGAATAATATAAATATTATAGCACTTAATAAATAAGGCGAAATTCTGGTATTCATACACATTTTGTGCATATACCGTTCAACAGAACCTTCAGAAGCTGCTCAATTTGAATTGAACTTTCAATATTAACAAAAAAATAAACGAATAATAACAATAAAAAAATTCATAAATATATAATAGATCCATATCATCAGATTCTTGTAAAGCATTCGTTTCATCAGAGCGATACAATGACAGTTTGAAGAAAACATACTTCAATCAACATATATCATGATTCATCAATCTAACATACACTTTTCCCCGCAAAAAAACTCACATTTTCCGTCAATGCCTGAATCCAAATTATTCTTTGGTATATCTCACTAATGTTTTCTCAAGAGTACATTCCTTTCAATCCGTTACTTCGATCAATGCAAATTGATCACAAGCGCAACTACACACGAACTGTTTGCATACTCACTCAATTGAACTGATCATCGCAATCTATTAAAAGTTTTCATAATCACGGAATATTGCATACCAACAGCCATAATAATAATAATAATAACAATAGAAATGATGAAGTGACCAGTGCTCAGCTACTGTCCACATACACACAAGTAAAGATAAACAAACCATAAAATTAATTGTCACGAACAAACTTCTCCAATGACAATGACCACCACCACACTCTATGCGCAAAAAAACAGCCCACCATTCATGACGTAATACTCAAATAAATGACAAATAACCAAACAAAACGAGCGGATGATTCGTGAGTTGAAGAACATCAAATAAGCCAAAAACATTATTCTTATTGTTACAGAGGTGATTGATTTTTCAAAAAGAAAATGACGAGGAACAAACCTCAGAATAAACTCAATGAAAACACGCATCGTGCTCTCTTCGTCTATTCATGCGTATTTCGCAAGACACAAACAAACGTTCAAAACAAAAAACAAAACAAAACAAAACCGATCCGATCGTGACAGAATTCAATCAAAAATCAAAGGCACATTATCAGCACACACTTCCTTGCAGCAGCAGCAGCAACAGCAACAACATATAACAAATAGAGCTCATAGAATTTGATTGATTGATGTAACCAATTCAATGAGTTCAACAAATGAATTTATCAAAAAGGAAAATACAAAAATTCAGTTCATGCATTGAACACACACACAGTTCACAAGCTATTGTTTTCGAGAGCAACGAATTCGATGTACGTATATGTATGTCAGCTGTTTCACTCATTCAGCTATCTGAAACAACGCAATTCTCTCACATCTACTACACGAATATTATCGAATAACAAAAAGTTTGATAAAAATCTGAAAGATTCGCTGAATTCGAATGAAAATGGTGCCATTTCTTGAATGTTTGTTGCCCCTATCGAAAAAGCATTCAGATGCAAAAATACATGATGAATGAAATGACAAGTAGCCGTGCACATATGTTGAGTTGAGTTGAGATAGACAATTCAGGGTAGATCATTTGAAGCAGAAAACAATCAAAGAAATCAAGAAAGCCAATCAATCGATCAATGCTCATTCAATCAATGATCATCACTTGAAAGCGATCAATCAACGATCAGTGTTTCAATGTCAAATGCAAGAGCAAATCCGAAATCATCAATAAAATGATAAGGAAAAATTGATCGGTGATCAGCTAATTTGGGATGCTAACATCAAAACGACACTCCCTCTCCGTATGCATTCACCAGCCCGAATCGATGACCAGAATGCATACACGACGAACCAAATGCCGTTTGAAGTGAGCAATGTGAACGAAAAAACAATTGAATTGCATTTCAAACATGAAATGTACCTAATTTTGATGAAAATATCGAGACTATTCCATATTACAAATCACCGACTGAATCTGCGAATAAACCTTACGCGAATGCGATATCCACTGCTTATCAAAGTCACTACACGATTCCAGCAACGAGCCTGCGATCGCGCTAATTCTCCGCATTAATTCTCGCGTATTCTTCAGCTCGATTTGTTTCGCAGCCAAACATCTCTCGAGTTCATGGATTCGATGACGATGCACTTCACAGTTCTCGCAAACTTTTTGTGGATGAATCGTCGTATCTGGCGATTCTGTACCTCCGGAGAGATGATCTGACGAGTCCGAAAGACGTGTCGGAGAGTGACCAGCCGTCAGGCCATTGGCGTTGCCATTCGTAAACACCGGTGATGCTTTTTGGGGACTGAAAATTCCGATATGCAACACCTTCAAACGAACCATCAGAAAAACCTCAAAAACTGACGAAATTTCACTGAAGTGAACAAACACGATTACATTTATCTTTACGTAAATCAAACGATGAACCTGAAAACGACTCCGAAAACTCAAAATCCCTATAACTCTTATATGGATGACAAGTACCTTGAAGCACACGATGAGCTGCTGGTTGCACTATCCGAATGTGCCAAATTCAGTACTTCATCTTGAATTCCCGTATTCAATGATACGGGTGGGGCAAATATAGACGCTGACATCAAAGCCGGATTGAATTTCATCTGAAAAAAAATCACTTGCTTTAGAAATGACTCTGAAATCAAATGACTCTGCTTTTAATTATCATTCTTTCAATGTTATAGAATCTAATCGAAAATCTAACTGATGTCTAAAATTTTTCGCATACTAATTGTAAGTTACGAACCCTCAAAGAAGAATTTTGTTTCAGAGAGAATCGTCAATCGTCAAAATAAAACAATTTCATACAGATAGATAAAGTCTCAAAGAATTGCGAAAGTGAATGAAAGAATGGAGTGCATGATATAAAACGACGAGTAATACTCAATATATACATGTCATCTCAGTCCTCACCTTAAAACAAACACTCCACAAACTGGTCCTCACTTGTGCACATACTTATGCATTATTCTATCATACAACTTACAAAGAAAGCTTTTTGATTCCGCTTTTTGATATTATCTGAATTCAATTCAAGTCACTATCAAAACTGAACTGAAGCTAAAGTCGGAATTTCTTTGCGTGAGCTACCCAAACACAATTTCATTCACTCAGTTCATATTACACTAACATCTTACTTCACTATCAATATCGTGCGATCTATCTATAAGAGGAACATACTCCTCTGAAGAACACAAAGACAATAAATACATCTATCGTAGTTACTGATCAAAACATATCACAATATAATTAAAATTTATTTTAAAATCAAAAATGAGGTCTCACAAAAACTGAAAGTACCAAAAAGGTCAAAAATCAATCGAAAAACACCTACCTCATTTAGCGCATTCGCTGTATTTTGAACATTCGAGCCAGCAGCACCAGTGCTAGTCGGTGTCGTTTGAGGGTTCGGATTTAGAATGCCGTTACGAAAATGCACAAAACTTAAGTGCAAAGTAAACGAAGCTTGCGTATTGAAATGTTTCATACAGAAGATACACAAAAAATTGTTTTGTTGTTGTGTTGCTGCATTATAAAAGGTATTGTTATTATTATTGCTGTTGCCATTCGGATTATTCGAGTGATTATTAGGCGTAGTTGCAGTAGCAGTGTTGTTGGCACTTTGGATTGCGTTGCTCATATGCAGGAGAGAATTTGAAGTGGCTGCAGACGACACGTTCTGTTGCGCTTGAACTGCAGCAGCTGCAGCCAGAGCTCGCTGCTGTTGTTGAGCCACGAGAAGTTGTGCCACCTGGAATCAAATTTCAAAAATCAAAATTTGCACAGTAAATTCAAAGAATCCACTTCCGAAAACTATCCAAAAAATGACGAAATTAGTTTTTAAAAATTTCATCTCTAAGATCTGCTTGTATCCCATTGCATATTACTTAAGCAAATGGAGCTAAAAACTGAATTTAGAAGTGAACTCCTGAAGGGAAACAGGTCAGGCTGACCTTGTTCATATCTTCAGGTGAAAAGTTGACGGCTTGAATTTGTTGATTCGAGGGTTGACGACGCGATGGAGATTGTTGCGAAGATGAAGATGACTCTAAAGATTTCGGAGTTTCATTCAACGGAGTACTTGTTCGTGTGGTGGAGTGACTTCTGAAACACGAATTCTCATCAAAAGATGCAACAAACTTCAAAAACGAATCGAGAGAAATCCGAAGTCTCTGCGCACAATATTTCTTCGAAATCATCCGAAAAATCTTCAAAATACAGCACCTCTACCACTTGAAAACACTTCGATTAATTTCTTTCACACATTCGTTCAAAACTTCAACTCCTTCTCCATAGCTGCTCATTATCAATCTACAATTCCTATCAAGAATGCACAGAAATTTCCTCTCCCACTTAAAAAATCCCTCAATATCCGTCGAAATTTCACTTCTCTAAAACGACAACTCCTATTGTCTATCGTTAACCAAACGATTACCATAATAAATTCCAAAATAAAATAGAATTGATTCATCAAACTATCTCACTGGATGCATTCTTCTTATGCCGACTAATTAAACTAAACAATTTGTTTTAAATGCAGTTAAGAAATTTGAAAAAGTGCTCTTTTTTTATGAGCAATACTATGAAAATATTTTTTCCCGACTAAAACAAGGGTGTGATTTCGAACGCAAAAAAGTTTGACATCAAAGAATCAGAGTGAAATTACACAAAAATACCGACAGTAGTAAATTAAGTTGTTCAGCAAATGAATATCTCAATACTTTTTATTACATCCAACCAATAATCTTCATAAAAAATCAAATGCTGCACGTGTCATCTTTGTTTTTTTACTTAATAGACGAAGGAAAGAGGCTCAGATTCATACCGCTTTTTAAAAAACTCAACTTGTTTGCAGCAATTGTTTTAGTACTTTATCATAGGTTTGTAATGGTCAGGAAGAAGTTTTGCGTTTCTTAAAGACAAAAACCGATAGATCATCAAGTAGACTTTACAGGTCATTCAACTTCGGATCTTCGCAATGAACCGTTTCAAGTTCACGGTCGAGGTAGTCGCCACCATAATTCTCAAAATCTCACCTATTCCCCGAAGATCCTTTACATTTCAGCGAATGCTCATCAAGTTGTAACTGTTTAATGAACGAACGTCCACATTTATCACAAGAGAATCCTCGTTCTGCATGTATCTTCATGTGCCGATTCAAATCAAATTTGAATATAAACGTTTTTTGACACAAATGACATTGATGCGGTCTTCCTCCAGCATGAATCATCAGGTGTTGCGTCAAATGACCTTTCTGAAAAATTTAGCCGAACCTTAGCAGTACCATTACGATCTCTGAGTAGAATTCAACCATACCAGTAAAAATTAAATGATCAACACTAATGAGGATTATATGAACTGATAAATGTCAATTACATACAATCGGTACCGATAAGATAAGTACGAGTAACGTGAATTTGAAAATTCAACGGATCAAGCTTCTCAAACAGCACTGAATGGCATTCACTGATTGATCCCACCCGACCTCATGATCAACTGAGTCCGGCAACTGTAACTTTCCAGTGGCTAAACTAGCCTAAGCAAGTGCAAATGGAAATGTACCTGGAAGAAGGCCTTGCCGCAATGAGGGCACACATGCGAACGTTCTCCGGTATGCCACATCCAGTGCTTCTTCAGAAGCTGTCTCGTACCGAACTCCTTTCCGCACTGAGTGCAACTGTGTGGTTGTTCCCCACTATGAATGCGCATATGAGTGCTTAACTCTCGTTTCACCGCAAATACCGTATGACATTCCTCACACTCATACTGTGGTTTATCACGGTGCGTATGTGTGTAGTGTACATTCAACTGCAATTACCCATTCATTATAGCAATCATTATCTCACCTTTTCTTATTAGTATCAACTTATATCGGTGAATCTATCGCTAATCACTATAACCCATATCGAGCTAATACCAATCCATTGCTCGGATGTAACAATAAATGAAAATCGCATCAAGAAGCTAGATCATCTAGACAAAGTGAACATAATCACGACTGATCGCAACTAATTCCATGACGAACTGGACAATCACCCAACAAAAGCGCACCTGTGATCGTTCCTCAAAGATTTTCGGGCAGAATCTGCATCCGAATCCCTTTCCCTCCTCGCCGTTCATCGACTCGTCCAGACCATACGCCCCACCACCATCAATGCCACCGTCGAAATTCGATACATCCGAACTACTCGGTGAATTTCCTCCACTTTCTGGTTCATTTCCATCCTTAAAATTACCAAATTAGCCATGAACGAATCAGCTAGTTCGATAAATCGCTCACATAAAGAGATTTGCCATGTGCTTAGACGTGACTGTCCACAAAAATCGCTTGGTAAACATCTCAAAATGCGATATTTTTGGGCTGATCATCGGATTGAATTGATCATTGCTGATGAAATAAAAACACAAATTGGCCAACTAACATGGTCCATGTTATCGTCTTTGCTCTCGTCGGGCAACGACTGTTTCTCATCATCGCTTTGTTGCTGCTTCTGTTGTAGCTGTTGGGTGAGCAGTGCCTCAGGTAATGATGGTGATGTTCCATTACGATTGTCCTTATCATTACTACTAGTGCTATTATTGCTATTATTATCGCCACTAGTGTTCACTCCTGCATGTGCTGCATCCATATGCGTCTCGAGTTCGTCGAGAGTTGTGTAAGAATTCGGACATTCATTGCACACATAACAACACTGATCGTCCATTTTTATCCGATCCGATAGAACACGATAAGATATCTGCTATCAGTGGCGCTGATAAGACGTGAACGCTGCTTTTTGATAGAGACAGTCAGTGAATACCAATTCTGTTCAATAGAGTGTCACTGATTCTTTTCTGAAAATTCCACGAGTTAATCTTTCACGTCACTCCATTTACCAGGATTTCGAAAATTTCTTCGAGGATAGTAATTTGTAATTTCGAGGCGACGACGGATGATCATTGTGAAGCAATCAGAATCTTTACAGCAACAATAAATCTTCTCAAGTATCCATGTCAAGAAAAGATACGAAATAATCATTTAGGTTCCATAGCATATTCAAAACGGTTCAGCACAATCATACTTAACAAAGTTTGAAGTCGTTTGAGCATTCAACAAAAAGAAGACCGTTGCTCTTTTGAAATGTTTGAAATACAATATGTAGGCATGTAAAATTCATAAACGGTTTGAAGTGTACTGCAAAAAAAAAAATCCGAAAATCTCAAAATTCAATGCAAAAAAACTTTGCTCACGGATGTCAAATTCAGTTTAAAAAAAACCGTTAGAAGTTCAATTCATAAAACGTTGATAAACAAAAGGTATGCTTCAATTTTGATGGCTCAAAAGATAAACCGCTGAAAGTACGTTTAAAAACATGTAATTTTTAAGAAATCTCAAAAAAGTCACCGTTTCCTATTATTGATGTTAAGCTCTTCGTCGATGCTCTCTTGTCAATTCTCATTCAAATATTTCTTTCCTATCGTTTCTCCCCATCGCTTTGTCCCATTTTACTAATCTCCAAAAAACTAATTTCCATTCAGTTCTTCACATCGAAGTCCAACAATTCAAAGACAACAAGTACGCTACCATAATGACACCGCAAAACACGCAACTCAATATTGCATGAAAGTCTTTATATTTTATGCAATGAAACTTGTGAACTGAATCCTGACTGAATAAATTTGCATACTACCATTCATTTAAAGCAATACTATCATTTTACAATCACGACTACATTTAACGCTAAAGCATAACTAACTGTACATCTAAAACTGAACATCAACATATGCAAATGCCATATCCACTCAAGCAATAATCTCAACTGCTATTTCTTATGATTATTCGGAAGTTGTTCAACCGGTCTCCTAGTCCTTTAATTCAAATGCAATGAATATCACTTTCGTCCCTCCATAAGTATCACTTATGATAACATTTATCGATCTCTTGACGTCGAAAAGAGTGATAAAGGAGTTGTGAATACTAAAGTCAGTTCATCTAGTGATCAAGTCAAATATTATATCAATTCATTGTTGATAAGAAGAACACTACTAATATTCTCACAATTACATAGTAATAATTCATTCCTTCTTGATTATCATAATCAAATAGTTCTGAACCGACTAGCAATTGTAAGTCTCTCAAAAATTCTCGAAACATTGAAAAGTCGTTCAGAATGAGATGAGCTTCTCGTTAGCTTATCAAATGATCTCACACCTCAAATATCTTCTCATCAACCCAATCGATCCACTCAATCTAGTCCGATTAAGTCCCATTTCTTCGGCAATTTTCCATCTTCTGGGTCATCAAATCAATTCATTATAAACAGTGCCGTACGCAAATCCATTCACAAAGAAGTCTGCCAGCGTTACATATCATGCAAATAATAATAATAACAAACAAATGAGTAAATCCCTGCTTAATTCACCCTGACGGCTTCTCAAATGTTGACGTACAAATTCTAAGTGTCAAGTCAAAACCAACGGCATGAAACAACTCCAACTCAATCCTAACTACTGTTCAATAATATCGCTCGCAATCTATAAGCTCTAAATACATCTGGGTGTTTGATTCTAAGCAAGATACCACTACCACATTAGTGAATGAACTTGCTAAAACTTCCATAAACAATTCACACTTATTATTATAATATAAGCTTACACATAGCATCTAAACAAAACTAAGTTGATCAGCATGAAGTGCTAATGGAAGAAGAAGCACTAATGCTTCTTCAAGCTACCTACCAAGCAACTGCCAATATCACAATGAATGCCACATGTATGTACAGCAGCACTTATTTACTCACACAATAATATCACACTGTAAAACGATCCAACATGTCAAATGTTTCTTAAATCCATGCAAAATGCAAATTTCCATGCAACATTGCGAAAAGATCAATGCACTTCACAAGATCGAACCGTTAAAAGCATGAAACTTAACCGAAAACATCACAACAAATGCAGTCTTATGCAAATTTCAATGAATAATTTCTATTCTAGTAAGGTTTATCATTTTGCAACATTTGAAATTGCATTTTCTCAATGTTAAACGGTTAGAATCGTAAACTTACTATTAGGAAAATGCGAATAAATCTCAAAATGGTGTCGATCATATATAATGATCACCTATGGACTGATTATGATTAGATGAACCAAATCTAAGGTGTGAGATATAAAGAACCAAATAAGAATGATGCATGATTGGATTGGTTAATGCTATATGACAAGCGCTATGTAGAGGTTACGATAGATTTAGTGCACAATACACAGGAAAGACTGAATTGATAGGTGGAAATGATAAGGATAAGTGGAAGACAGATTGTTGAGTTCCACTTGATCCGACGATGGGATGCTTGATGAATGGTACGTGCACCGAAACAATATTTATCTATCTATTTATCTATCTCAAGAAATGCAATTGCTTGAGATAAACTCACACAAATATATTCATCGAGAATGATAATGGATTAGCAATGTATCAACACTATATAATCTTGTGTTATCCTTGTGATTGCTGTTTGCGTCTGCTAATATAATAACCAATGAATGCGTGGTGATAAGAGTGATAAAAGCTGATTAACATTCATTCACGTTACAGACAAATTGATCAATTCAAAACCGATCGAAGATCATCAGATCTGCTGCATCAGCTTCAATAATCGATCAAAAATACATTAACACATGAACTTTTTTGCCTCATGATCCCTATCAATAACTCTCGGAGCAGATATCTCAATTATTTGTGATATTGCAATTCTAGACAATTTTGGCTGATACGTGATAAAATAAATAATGCAGTGTAAAATGAATGACATAGCTAAATACATTAATGGAATCAGTTACAGCTACAGTTCATGCTACACTAGTTTTAAAACAAGCTCTAGCCTGACGGAATATACGAATAAAAACGGGAGTAAAGGAAAACTGAGAAGAGATATGGACGTAACAATGATAGAGCGCCGATTATGGACTAAAGCTGAGTTCGCTCCTCGAAGCTTGAGATCTGATGATCTCAAGCTTCAACTAATCATTTACTGATCATCATATTGCCGGTGTATTCATAATGAGATGCATCAGGAGCACATACCATAGTGTATGTATTAATGGAGTCAGTGAATAGCTAAATAGCATATAGCAAGAGCGCTAGCATCATATAACTGGCAAAATCACAAGCAAAAGCATCAAATTATAACACATGCTTGGTTACGATTCGATTCGCTGCTGCTGAACTGCGAAATGTAGTCAGTCGTGAGCAGTCTTCTCATCTTACTCTCATCAAAGAAACGATCATGAGAGAGATGCAATGCTGGTGTTTGAGGTAGTCAAAGATATCATGAGATAACAGCTAGATGTAAGCAGCATCATTTGCTTAAGAGTTAAGACGCTCAAAGACATCTTCATACGTTAGTTACATCATACAATCATCATCACATACATACGCATACAAGAAGCATGTATTATTCGAGCTGGTGCCTCATGCCTCTATCTCTGATACCACCACCCTTTCATTCGTAGGTGTTACATTAGATTACGGTAAGAGACAGCATGCATCCCTTTTGTTACACATGCTTCTTCTTGCTTTGGCCTATTAACATACAGTAATCATTCATTAACATATTCCTTCATTCGCTCACTTTGACTAAAACCGTTTTGAATGAAGACCACCTTTAGCACCATGCTTGATCAATTTTCTGCTCTAGATCAACTGCTTAATCAGTAGAATCATTGACATCACTGCATATTACGCTCATTTTTCATTAGCAGCTTTCCTATTCTTTCGCAAGAAGAACAAACACGCATTTTTAGTATTCTTTTAACTTTTAACTTTACTATCGATTTTATCCCATCTTAATGCATTATATAAACTGAAATTTAGTTAGTAACTTATGTTCAGTGAGTGCATTCACTCACTCAAAAATGAAAATACATCCAGTCACTATAATATTGACACATCAGTTCGCATAATGTTCGCTTGAGAATATTGCATTGCTTAATTGAATTCTTCTGTCAAAAGCATTTAACCTGACGCAATATGCATGATATTGCATTAACTCGGGTATGACTTGCATGACACTGAATGCGAATGGATTGTAAATAACAACAATAACAGTAACATTCACATACAAGTTCTGTGTTTTTACGTTGGTGTACCGTAATGAACAAATATTAGACATGCGCAATTATGTCAACAAACTCGTTGAGACATGTCAGATCGTCAGTGCATGAAACGTGCATGAGACTACTCCAAGACAGGATCCCTGTTCCAAGTTTTCTTTCATATTTATACCAGCCACTTTTGAAATCCACAAATTTGCAGTAAATGTTAAATTCTCACTAAATGAGTCATACTTCAAACCAGTTTTTTTTACGGACAGTAAGCAAGATGTATTCATGAAATAGTCAGGAGTTGTTGAATGAGCATAAAAATAAACAGACTGTGTATGCAAGACCCGGGTGCAGTGCAGATCTTTTTATATAACAACTCGTAAAAACGTCGATCAGTAGCACTGGATCAAAATCGAAACTATACAATCAAAAACAACTCGACCTACGAAAACAGATTTTTAATTGACCATTTCTTGTAAATTCCCCGCAATCAGGAATCCACTCATCACTATCACTCTTTCTAACATTCCCAATAGTAATTGGTAAACAAAGAGAACTCATATAAAATCTTAAGTATCATAAGGAACATACTACATAGAACAAAGTCACGGCAACCACAAGATCAAGTGTGGAAATGGCTGAATGATCAAACGTGCCTATGTTCACCAAAAAACCTCAATAATTCCAAAATTCAAGAGTCTAAAAGCATGCAATTCCTTCACGTGTAACTTTATACCTTAACAGAGCCATCAATTATGACATATCAAAGATATCGAATGTTAAGTTATTCCGAACCGCCATAAAAGTGTGCTCACTCTCTCTGGAGATGTAGTCACTCAAGTGCTCACTCACTCACTTATCACAGCCGGTATCACAATAACAAAGAGAGCCGATTTAGGTAAAGGTTAACGGCTAGCTCACAAACGTATACAATCAAACGGCTCGAGTATACTCTCCAAAGCCAGCATCAAATCATTTCTCTTTGCGGTCGAGAACCGCTCTTGAAATTCTTCAAGATACTGAACATGAAGAAAACTATGCGCGCAGCTAATCAACAATAATCACAACAGCGAAATGGGTTCTGATTAAAAAGATATCGATAGATGTTTTATGATAATCAATATCGTTTGATATTGTTAAGTTGAAATGAATGCACTGATGACGAAAAGATCAGTGAGACCAGATCAAGACTAAGCAGCTACAACTGATTTGAGGTAGTTAGATAGACCGCAGAAGTGAGGCAACGAACGCTTTTTTCGTTGCCTGAAACAAAGAATGAGAAAAGTAAGATATTTGAGAGAAAATTTTCGAAATTGAGATCATGTGAACACTGTGATAAGACTGAGCTTGAGCTAGTTTTTGTGCTAGGAATAAGTGTGAATTGAACAAAAGCAACGATAGACTAAATGAGGCACACGTTATCACAATGAAGCAATCAGCACGCATCAACGAATATTCGAGTTCCAAGACGATACTCGTTTGCAGCAAAGAATGAGGAAGTGGAATAATGCTAGAAATTATCGATCAATTGAATATCTGACTGCTCATAGGTGAAAAATTGATTGCTTCAATGTGCAAAGCTCTAGCCCGAGCTCGAGTCAATTCATTTTCATAATACTGGCGATGTTGCAAGTTTGCGAATAAAAAATGTTGGCTAAGCTCTTTGATCAGAAATCAGCGACTAACTCAGACAGCAAACAAATTTGCATTAGGAACAAAACAAACCGAAAACAATTGCGCAGATTTTTTTCGGAGATTAGATATCACTAGATGATTAAACCAGGTCATTTGAAACTAACCTGATCACCATGACGGGGTTATAGCAAAATCCTTAAATGGTGAACTGATAATGAAATGACCTAAGTTGGCAATCCAAAGTAAGAAATAACCAATTGAACAAATGTTATTCGATCAGGCTGATCTAGAGTCATGATCCACCTAGCCATCCTCCAACTGTCTATGTAAATCTACAAAGGGGCTGGTTTCTCAAACATTCATCCGCTTGAATGAGTGTGTTTAAAGAATGATCATCCAATGGGATATACAAGGATGAGGATTCTCACTCAACATAGTATATGAATGGATATAAGGGCGTGGTTTAGACAATTCTCACAAGCTCTGCTTTAACTTGGTGAACGGCAATGCCTAAACCTTACAAGCCATCCTACTACTAGTTTATGCTATCCTCTGTTCACGAAGACAGATACCCTTAGATATCCACCTCAAAATATCTCACTGGAGAACTGAAGAAGTATATCCCATTATAGCAAGAAAGTCATCTCATACATAAATATTACACAAACACACACAACATTTCTCTAAAAGTTCAAATTCAAAACTTCAGTCTTTTCTCTACTATCCAATATCTGATAAGGTGTATGCATACCGATAGTTGCAGCTACATCCTATACTACAAAACAAGCTGTAGGCTATAAGGACAAGATATTTGCGTCGTGTATGGTCATCATCAAACTGCATCTTCATCTGCATCCATCCAATTTATTATTCAAACCTCTCAATTCAAATCAAAACTCTCAGCATTCAATTGTAATAAAAAGAACTTTATAAAATGATGATGATGATGATGACTGAACATTTGTTTGTGTGTGAAGAGTATTATCGAATGAAATAATAAAATGGCCGGTAGAGAAAAGCACGGATATCTTAAAAAACCTACACATACCGTTACTCTTGTTATTATATTACTATTATTCTTATTGTATGACTATGCCTTACTGACTATGAGTTTTATCTGCTTATGTTGCGCTTTCTACTAAAACATTATCGCTTTATTGCGAGATTAAACTGGCACTCGGAATATTTATCCGAATAAAGTTCGTGAACATCTGAAACAGTATTCCTTATTTTTGAATTACATTTATAAGGCTGCAGGAACGGATCATTGAGGAAATCACTTGAAATGTGCGATAATTTCCAAAAGTCTTGAAATTTCTGATTTTTTTAAGAACTGTAAGATCTTTCCGATATTAATTACGAAAGTTTGACTTGAGCTTTCCTATTGAAGCAGAAGAAGATAAACAAATCTAAAAATTCGGGAGAATTTCTCATTCGCAAAACATTTCTTCATTGAACTGCTAAAGAATGTGCTCTGAGTACGTGATCAAGAGTAAAGTGGCATTGAGGTAAGTAAGTAATGCAGACGGCAAGTCGTCTATTCATTGAAATTTTCTCGGTCGCATGTTCTGTTGCGTCGTCATGCAAAATTTTCGTAATAACAAAACAAACAATTCACATGTCAACTTCAAATTTCTCACTATCAGACAGTTTTCAACATTTTAAGTTCATATAACTCAGCATATAGTTTTGTATTCATACAGCTTGTACGATCTTACTTTTTGACATCAATCTGCTCTGTTCTTAACGTTATAAGATTTAAAATTATACACCGACTGCGAAAAACACTTCATCCCGCAAAAGCATCTCTTCAGCGACTGGAGTAACGAGAGTCTCGGTTATCAAGACAAATCCCTTCAAACAATGGAATTTTCAAATTCCACTGTAAATTCCATGTGCCTTTATTTAAAGAAATATTTTCTTGAATCAAATAATGTCATCTAGACTCTATGTGCTCTACCCACACGATCAATCACTGAACGACGACGAACTAAACGTCGGTTACACGACAAGATACTTGTCAATTAAATCTACCGCAACTGACTGCTCAAAATGACCAACCAACCATACTTCTGCTCACAAAAAAAAACTCAAAAATGACTCATTTCGCATAAAATTTCATAAAATCTGACTCATAACACCGTTCTACCAAAAAAATCTCGTGAAATTATTTTCAGCTGATGTCCTCCTGCAAAACACCGAACACATTAATCCAATACACCACACTTCCAACACAGTATATTTACGCAAACAAATGAATGACAAAAAATGTCAAGCAAATCTTTTTGCACCTATTAAGCAGAAAGTAATCATCTGCTCTGTTATGCACTTCGTCGTTTCGTGATACATCACATCACACAAGATATAAATGCTCATTTGAAGTGCTGTCTCTCGCTTATCTCTTGCATACGATACAAATGTGAATAATCGTCTACGATACAACGCGCCATACAATGTAATATAATCAAACCAAATCAAAGCGGTAATTTATGAATATCATTCTCATATTAATGGCAGGATTACGCTCAATGTTAGGGCGACTAGAAACAGTTATAAAAGTTTTCATTAAAACAGGCCCGGCCCGGCACGTGCCCATGCAATTGTACATGTCTACGAATGCTTCACGATCGGACAGACACGGGTCACATCTGGTGACCAGTTATCTTATCTGCCTTCATAACATCATCCATCATTTACCGGTACCTCCAAACCGATACAACATGATACACAGCTTACTCCATAAACTTTCTCATGAATTCTACCATAATTAATATCTTCATCGTCCGAAACGCTCACAACAGCTTACAACTTAAGTAAAGTGTGATCTATAACGACAATAATGCCTATCTAGAATGAATATCGTTTGAAATATGCGAAAAGAAATTCATAAGCTAGAATTATAGGTTGGACAGGATTTTCATAAAGAATTGAATCGAGAAACCGATATTCGGTGATCGAGATAAAGTTTGTGATAAAATAACGACAATAAGACACGAACTATTCACTGACAACTATTTCAATATCAGAGCGCCACTATGGAAGTTGTTAAACTTGTAAACGTAATCAAAGGATACCACTTCTTCGCCCCGTCAACAACAACCCTCTAAATGACAACAGTTTTGTTATACAAGAACACTTCTTTATTTTTAGCTTCACTCATATTTGTCAAGAAACGAGTGAGCTCCCAAACAATCGGTCAGCACTCACGATAATAAGATCAAGAATGTGAGAAGAGATGGTGGGATGGATTGGTTGAGTCAAGAATGAGGTGGTATTCACAAACAATAAACCGTGGTCACGAAATAACTCAAGCTATTTGCGTAAACCTTTAATGACACACCTCAAGTCGTGATCGGAACCTGATCTATCCGGCTAGGTTCATCCCTGCCTCTCTCTTTCAATGTAGAAGCAAGCAACAACCTTAACTGACCACTCACCCATCGATACTTGTTTACTTACGAAAAGCAAGTAGTTCACAAGCAAACATTTACCATCATAGTCATAATTAAAGCAACAACCGGTCAAACCTCCAAATATGATCAAAAAATCACTCATCAATCATTCAAAATAATCCCTCAATGACATATCAGGCTTAGATTCATTCTTGATGAATATGATGCGTGTGCTGCCCCAGAACTCATCGCTACCATAACAATCGCCAGACACGATCATATAGTCAACAGATTATGACCGCATTTGTTGATTGGCAATTCCAGGAGGGACTGAGAGGGAAGGAGATGTGCTGAGTTGTGCTTATTGATAGCTGTAACATGAGCATTAACGTAGCCTAGGGGACACAGGAGGCGCCCCCTCCCCCCAATGGTTGGAAGAAAATAGAAGGGGACGGGAAAACAGATGGAACGGAGGATGAACTGAGAAAAAGAAGACAGAAAAGGGTGGAGAGAAAGGAGAAGGTAGAAAAAATAGATTTAAAAAAATGCAACTCATAATTCAGCTATCTTTTGGGAACTTGGATCATTTTACGCCTCGCTCCCCTCTGGAAAAAAATCCTGGTTATAGCACTGAGCACATGAACTTATGCCATATGATCGTGATGGTACATGTGGTAGGATGGCACAGTGATTCGTATCCGTTTCATACACTCCGCAAATAAACAATCAAACGATTGAAGGAACTTCATCTATTCAAGACAACCAGCCCGGATTGTTAGTTTACAAAAAACTACTGAAGTTGAAATAGTTTCGAAACTAAGCTTTTTAGATGGCAAAGTGTGAATGGACTGACTCCAGCAGCAGGGTGTGCTGTTGGCTTATCGTATGAGTGAAGAAAGGGATACAAGCTAAGCCAAGCTTGATATCTTCAAGTTATAAGAGGATAACACAGCAGTAGTCAGTAGTCATAGGGGCTGACTGCTGCATCAGGAATAAATATCTCAAACATTTGGTTTGAATGAACGACAAAAGTGCTTCTTCTTAAATGCTGTTGCTGCACTTGATTTATTCTCTTATTTATTCATTTACTAGTTGTGCTTGTGCTCTTCTCTAGTATCGCTACGTACAATTCTATTGCTTGCTTCATATTGATCCAGCCTTATGCTTCTTGTTATAATTTTTATTTTATTATTGTTATACAGTTAAGAGTCGTTAACTCAAACCATCTTCAAGTGACTACTAATAATGTTAATTCATCTACTTATTTCTACGGTCCACTGATTGACCACCACCTAATACGACAATAAGAATGACCAACGCTCATTCACTCTCTATCGAATCTCGCAGTCAGTCTCGATCAACCACTACTAATCAAACTGTTTCAAGTAAGCAGAAGCAAATAGCAGCCGCGGTGCCGTGTAAATAACCTAGAAGTGTAACACTCAGACTTAAGATGACCAGCCATAAACACATATACCTATCATCAAGAGGTCATACTTGAAAGGGTCAGTTTGATACTGCTTGCTAATGATTTGATATGAGCACAGAATATAAAGGCACTCTCAAATAGCAACAAGCTCGATATATTTATTGCAAGTCAGCTGTTGTCTTACTTTTATTAATAATAAACATCCATCATACCGTTACCTACATCTCATTCAATTGAGTAAACGCTATTCAGAGGTATTCGATAATCGATTCTAATGCCTTCTTTAACTAAGTCGAAGTTGACAAAGTTCCTCTGTATGCAACAACAACTGATGTTCAGTGAGGATCAAAACAGGGAAACTGAACAAAGAACTGATCACAGTGATCGAAATCAGATCAACACTTACGATTAGTCATGTTATTTGCGGAAAAGTCAGTGATCTACACTGATCAAATCCAACTTATCGCAGCCGTAGACTACATCTCGGGTTTTTCAAGCTCAAGCGCTAGCTCAAAACTGCTTGAACTACAAACCACAAAACCACGAATCTTGCAGATGCACTGCAACAGATAGCTCATCTACTCATCCAAGTGTTGTTGATCATAAAAAGGAAAAGATAAATTATGTGATTAAATTCATTAATATTATACTCCACATAAAACGCTGCCACATCTCACTTGTAATCACTGATCAAACCTGTCGGAACTCTAAATGATTTTTGTTTACAGGTTAAAATTACAGCTTTTTTTTCGATAACAAACAAATGTTCTGCCAAAGAAGATGAAGTTTCATTTCGGTAAAGCAATCATAAAATCACCACTGAGCACTTTAAAACATTTCTCTTTACATGAGTTACGAAAGAGCGGAAGAGCGAAATTCCTTCACAATTTTAACTTTAATGCAACTTTCATCGCGAATTCATCTCGAATGTGGCGATAGGATTAAAATGAATGCATTTCAAAGCGAAGCTCAAAGAAATGCGCAAATTCCGATGTGTTGATTAAATATCTCGATCATGCTTGATGAGTATGACGTCAAAATGTGGCGGCGTATTCTGAAACGTAATAGATGATTGTTTATACTGCCGGATACATGGAACGTAGTCAAGTGGATATTTCTGTGTCATAAATATCTTAAGATAAGATGCGGTAAACGACATGATTGCCGATGCTCAATGATTAACACTCACGCACATACACACACACATTTTCAAGCTTGAGGATGATGACGATAACACAAAGCAAACAACTGTTGCCGTTGAATTTCTCGAATTGTTGACTCAGAACCATGAACTCACAATCGATTTGCGTATCATCCCGCTTGAAGCCACTTTCAATCACTCGCAAAATCCTGCCAATTATCACCATTTTCATCAATTACCCAGCTCGCATATGCATTCTTATCATACTTCAACTATAAAGATATGCTCCAAAACTTCCGAGAGCATCACTTAATCTATTCGTTCTGAAGCAGCGAAGATCACACGTTCTCTTGCGATCAACGGTAGAAAAACGAGGAGGGAAATTCTATTGGTTATCTAAATTGCAAACTCAATTCAAGTCTGATTGTGAGTAAAAAGATTTAATTTCAGAATTTAACCGTCTGAAGAGGAACATGAGAATTAGTGACTCAGATGCATTCTTCGGAACTAAACTCAAAAATTTCAGGGAATTTTCAAGTGATCTCATTGAAAGGGTGTATAGAAAACGATGAAATTTACAAGAGGAAATAATCAGTTAATTTATCAATTCACGAAACATAGAAACACAAAGACATCTATGACTATTCTCAAAAGTGTCACCGTTCAGCGGTCGTTCGAAAAACATTTTTCCACTTTCGAATGTTTCCAATCTCCGTTTTGCACGATGCCTAGGCTCCTCGGTAGTGAAGCGTCCCGAACTACATCCCATGTTTCATGTTTCCACATTCACTGCATAATGCGTTCAACTCAAATTTCATCACTCCAATTAAAAAAATTGTACCTCATTCATGATCGATCAAACTTTGACATACGTGCATCAATATATCACCCGTGAGCATATCAGAATTTTCGATTTGTGTAATTTCTTTTTTGAAATCAAATTTTTGAAATTGATAAACCGGCAATATTTCATAAGATACGTGTCTAATGATCTAATCGTGGATGATTTCAATCCTCTCAAAAGCACCTCAGCTCAAAGTATGACTTGAAAAAACATCATCAATGCAAGAAATGGAAAATGACAATCAAGAAGAGCAATTAAACAAACGAAAGCGTGACTTGACACGAGACAACAGGGTAAATAAAACGAAATTGTGGGGTGAAATAGAGTCATGAGAAGAAGCTCGGTACCACCTATGAGATTCAAACCAATCGTGGTACCATTTGTTTCTAATGATTCGAGTTCCTTTTTGTACCCATTGTTAAATCACGTAACAGTGAATCGTGGCAAATTTAAATCAACAAATATTAAATGATCTCATGTGTTGACATGGATATTTGAATACACAAGCAATTTGCACATGAAAAAATACTGCATTTTGCTCAGTGAATACAGTATATATTCAGTAAGTGTGCCTGATGAACTTGTTTTCAATGTTATGGATTGATATGGGCGAGAGACAGTGGCGTAAAGATAAGAGTACGTCTTACTGATAACGAAACAATAACTTTTATGACACTAGACGATCGAGTGATGATTCTATTCAACTGATAACAGCTAAACATGACCATAAAAATAACTGCGTAGTCAAAAAACGCTTCATTTTACTGTACTGTAATATGAGCTCTGAAATCCCAAATGAATTTCTGGGGCAATCTTCATCAGTCACATTAGTCCTATAAGTGAAACTATGAGATATCTGATGAGATATTTGTTCTAAGACTTCAATCGTATGTGACGATGTAATTTAGCTAACTGAATTTCAACTTCAAACACAACCTTTCTACAGTAATTTCAAACTCATAAAATTGCTTCATCATTGTGTTACGGCTAACAATAAGTGATGCACTTTCGAATGGAATGCATTCTGCATTACGTTACGTTCCTGGTGCCATCAAGAGTTTAAGTGAAGTTGAAGTTTAAAAGCGCATGAAGCGATGATAATGAATGATAAAGAGCTTATCATTAAGGTTGCACTTTACCTCATCTCCTCCTATTACATTGCATTTGTGTCTGCATTGCACTCAACAGCCGTTCACACACACACACACAAACACATCTCTGGCTTGATAACAACAGTATAAAAGCAACAAGAACAAATAATAATCATGAATCAACAGATGCACTTCTTACCTCAATGTATTCATTTCACTTAACTCAAAGAATTTCACTTCATTAACAATATCATTTGCTAGATATAATATCATATCCCACTTTACGATAGCGCAAATCACACACACACACAAACATTCACATACACAGCAGCTAAATGATCCAACCATCAGACCCCATTAATCTTACCAAAGCCTTCCAGTAGCAAAGACAACCTCATGTACACAATCTACAGATTCACAAACGCAACTAAAGATTTAGTTTTGTAGATGTATTATCATCATCAGAGTTTGTACTGCAGTTTGATCTCATTATTATCATTCATAGTTCTATCACTGTCAATATCACGCATTTAAAACGATTCACATCAAAAATCTATCCAAATCGTTCACAGTGAATCGCTCGAAGAAGCAGTCTCATACCACCAAACAAATGCTACGCTCTTCATTACAAATCATCGCAAAGCAATCGTCACACATAAATATCCGCTTCACGCAACCAACCAATTGTGCACTTGACATTTGCTCCATTTTGCTCAACGAAACTGCTGATCAGCCAAAAAAACATGAGCTGGTCAAAAATTCCAGGAATTGAACTCCACTTATCATTCTCCATTTGCAAGTATCCAATGTTGCAAATCCCTGCATCTCAATTCAAAACACCTTCAAAATTGCACAGTTCCAGAAAAACCTTCATATGCGTTCCATTCAACAAATCCAATTTCTCCTGAATCCAAAATCCAATTCAAACACAAATCAGAAATAGTTTTGTAAATGATCTACATCTAGATAAAACAGAAGCAATATTTTGAGTTCCTTGAATTTTCGAAACACCGTTCAAATCCTCACAATAGATATATGGGCACTGTTTTTGTTTATCTCCCACACTGCTCAACGTGAGGAAAATTTTGTGCGAACTCAACTCTCGTGATATCATCGCATCATATGAATCATTCTGATTGTGTTGTATACAAGTAGTTTGCGAATACCCACGCGAAAACAATCATAAAAATACTCTTCATTCATGGAAGATAAATTGAATGACCAACTGTTCCCGTTATGACTTAGTCATCACTCCCCAAAACATTCGCATAAATCAATGAGAACGATGAAAAAATTCGAAAATGTACTCAGAAACAAACGAAAAGAAACATTTAGGAATATCTGAACAAATATCCAATGAATAATAGTCGCAGGAATACGAAATGATTGCAATTCGATAGTTTGCGCAATAAATGCAATCTTTATGGTTGACCAGTTGTTTGATTTGATATCATTATCACTTGCGTGACATGAATGAATCACTCGTATAATGATGCGTCTACGTCTAGCATACCTCATGATGCACCATTTTCCTTGATATACCACTGATAACATACTTACTTCCGATATGATACGATTATTCATTCATTAACCAATGATTAATACCATACCGTTAGTAAGAAATGTAAATTGGCCGGGCTTGCCCATCAAGAAGAGATGCTCAGCACTCATGTAGGGGACTTTCATCTGGCAACTTAACACCGTTTCATCTAAATTTATCAGCAATAATGTATCAGAATATCAGAATAGCGAGTAAGACGATAGGTAAGTAAAGTGGTAAAGTAAATAGCAATGAATAGTTGATTAACTGATCAAAATAACGCGCAGAAAATACAGCAAAACCGTGAGACGTTTTGGCGTTAGAACGTTATTATCAGCTACAATGCTGGTCAAGCAAGGATACTGAACTATTGAAGGGACATATTGGTGTGTAACGGCAAGAGGAAGGTCGAGGATTAATATGGCATGAATTAAGACATGGCTAGAACAATACTTATTATCATTGTGATTGTGCTATTTGAAACATTCACATGAAGAAGTTGATAATGAATACTGAATAGTGATAGTAATATTTCAATGATCTACAACAAAATAGATCAAACATCTATCAGAAGATTAAGATATTCACTACCTCCTTCATCTTATGCTTTATATTTACATTCGGTTTAAGGTTAGTGATGGTTACGGCTTCCAATATCATTCTTCGCTGTTTTCCTCCTCAGTGTGGGTATTTCCTCATTCGTTTTCGATAAAACACTACCATGTACATCAGCGGCTCTTATAGGGGATGAAATTGCGCATTTTAGGTAATCTGGAGGTGTCAAGAGGTAATGTAGGGGAAATTAGTACTTGCGCAGTTGTTATATCATGATTGAATGCCATTGTGATGTGTTTTTTAACTCGGGTTTGTAAATGCGGTTAGTTGATGGCAACACTCTTCATTCTCCTATTTTCTGAGTATCATTAGCTCGTCCGAGCCTAACACGGTTTTCAATCGTTTTAACACGGTTTTCATTCTTTTCCTTGCTGCTACAATCGCTCTCATATCTTTTATCACCAAAAGTGTTCCCTTTTGCTAATTTCTCATTCATTTCACTCAACAATTAAAGTCAAATTCTCATTCTATCAAACACACTCTATAATTGATCATTTGACTGTTGAACGTTGCTGAGCAATAGTATTCTACTGCTGTATTGTTGCTTTCGGTTGTCAACACTCGTCAACGCATTCAGTAAATAGTATATGTTACAGAATAAGAATATGATTGTAACTGTGAAGTGAAATGAGACGAAATGAATGAGAAAAATCCATGAAGAGAACGGTTTTCGCATGAAATAGCTATGAGAGTGAACACAGCACGTCTGAAAAGAATGAGAATCCATATAGATCAGTTTGAAGTGAGCGTGTCATAAACAATAGCTTCCCATGCAGTCGCAATCGATTACAATAATGAGCAATGCAACGGTCTAGGACCGTGGTTCTCAAAGGGAGTGAAATTACTCGTTTTGGGTAATTTGGAGTGTCGGGGAGGGGGGAGATAACGGCGACCTGCCAGATCATCAAAAGGGGTAATGGAGCCTCCGAACGTCAGAACCACTGATATATGCTATTGTCCATGTTCAGCGACCACGGTTTCTCCCTTTCGAGTGCTTCATGTCTCCTATGTGTCTTGATGCTTACAGTTAGTGTCTTTGCCCGTGATTGTTCCAGATATTCGGTAGGTGACCGCTTCAAATCACAGTTAATTGGATTTTTAACCACATGCTTCTTTATATCCTCTGGATGTACCGATTTGCTACTCAGGATGATATTTTTTTCATCGGTTTCCTGTAATTTTTCGTTCTCAACTTTCTCTCCCTTGATTCCCATTCCAGGAACGGCAACCAGACTTTTTCGTTTGATGCCTTACGTGTCTATTTTATTCCGTTTTTACTTATTGCGTATCGCAACGCACACTCACCTATATCTGGATACTAATAATTGCCCGTATCAACCCACTTCTACACATCCAAAAAACGAAAGCAACAAGCCAAACTCGAAACTCTATCTTTCAATATCGCATTCCGGTTTCATAAAACTATGGTTCACATACAAACTATCACTTTAATACATCTTAAAATGTCCACACCGAAGTCCATATAAGAGAAGTTTTATTGAGGAAATCAAATGAAAATAAAGTAACTGAAATATCACAGATGAAATAAAAAATAAACCAATAACCAAAAGATATGAAGAAAAAACGAATAAAGAATAATCGAAACAAATAACCAAAACCAAAAAGTGCCAAACCGAAGAAAATTGAATCAAAATCGAAGTGAAACCTAATCACGATTGATGCAAATCACCACTGATTAATCATGAAATTTGACGTGCCAGCATCAGTTCAATTGCTATGAGATAGCACCGTCACTACATGCATGATAATTGTAAGTAAAAAAATAAGTAATCACAAACAGTTCGAATCCCTTTACAGTGATCCGCCATGATCATTGCGAAAATTATGCCAACTGAGAGAAACAACTGTATACAAAAGAAAGAAACGCTTTTATGCATCACAAAATTATCACGGTGACGATCCGATCTCCTCGACGAATCCATTATCCATCCAGTGACCACGTAATGCAGTTTTTCTGAGGCAATCGACCATCTCACTGTAGCGTAGCAAACTCGCCAGCTTAAGCGAAGCATTTAAAAACATTCGAACAAATAACAAGAACAGTTCTACCTTATCAAGCTTCCGTTCTACATGCTCAATCAACCAACCAGTTTATTTACTGAAAAGTTGTAGCATTAGCCGTCCGATAACTTATCATTATACTTTCAAGTGCTTTCAAATAATTCCTTATCATTGACCTGTTAAGATGAGGATTAAGGGAATTTAATCAAAATATTACGGTTAATTCATTTAGGACCAATAAAGCTGTGGTCTACCAACGAGCAAATAACGGTCTTATAGAGTGACAAAAGTGATAGCCTAAGCAACAAATAGTAACTATTTCGTCAAGCAATTCGTGTCACAGGGCGAATGCATGATCCCGTTAGGGAGCTATCCTGCTACACGCCTAATAATTTGTTTTCGACTGTAGAGAATAGAAAGAAGGTCTTTAACCTTTAAAGGTCAAACTTAGAGGAGATTCACCACTTTACTCCGGTTCATCGATCTATAAAGATATGCGCAGTGCGAAATTACTATAAAAGAAATCGAAGACCATCGAGATCTCATCGCATCAGTCCACAATTGAGTTATCGTGTTCTGGTTCCGAATTCAACGAA
The DNA here is from genome assembly GCA_035041965.1 of Anisakis pegreffii. Taxonomy (NCBI): domain Eukaryota; kingdom Metazoa; phylum Nematoda; class Chromadorea; order Rhabditida; family Anisakidae; genus Anisakis; species Anisakis pegreffii. The sequence continues at coordinate 161,058 of JAPYMA010000977.1, forward strand.
CTAAAACACTCCAAAAAACAATTGAGTGTATTACGTGATCTTGTTCGTTTTAGGAACAACAGTGAAATAATAGCGGTTTTCAGGAGCAATGCGGCTTCTTAGCTAATAAAATAAACTTCTAGTTCATCTAATGAGTTTTCTAACTAGCAGTACAATACTTGCAAAATCGATCTACATAAACAAGTTTATAGATCGATCAGAAAATCATAGAAAGGCTGATATCATATTAAAAAACAAAAAAAATCTAGTTCAACACCAATGGTCCAGCTGATTTTCTAGTATACATTAAAATTCAGCTTGGGCTTCAGATATCAACGAGTTCTGTACGTCGATGTCACCTCAATCCCCGAATGTCAGAAATTTTATCATTTTCCTCAAGGCATCTCAAATTAACATTACTATGGTATTTTGTTGTGTGATCATCGAAGGTAAAAATTAAGAGGCATCAAATCTTCAAGATTAAGAGAGTACCCTCTCATCCTCGATGCTCGCACGAATCCATCACTATCATGGGAAAATCGAGCGGAGAGTATGCTACGCAGGCATTGAATCATGCGTTCACACGCTCTCTCAACTATAATCTTCAGATCCTTTTGTATGCAAACACACATTTCCAAGCGCCAAGCACGCCAATATATCCTAAGAGGTTAACTTAACTCCGAACAACAACAACTTCGTAAACTCTTCACCTTCTTTCATAAACAAGTTCGTTTCTAAGCATCCAACAAATCAAACATTCAAAGCATGCTTTCCGCAAACCACCAAATTATGACTCTCTCAAGCCAATGTTAAATTACGTGTTAAATCTGTCAGGGACTGTTATATTTCATTTCCTCATTGTTTGAATTGTGTGTTATGATCAATCCCAAATGATGATATGATGCAGGAATTTCTTCCATCTTCTGATTGTGAGCGCTCTGTTCGGCAATCAACTGATTAATGAATATATCATGCAAATTCTTTACTCCTACTAGATTTTTTGTGATTGCATTTTTCTTTATTAATTCTGATCCTGAATACCTCCTACGATTAAAATTGATTGAATGGTGATAATTGTGAGATGAAGCACTCCGAAATGCTTCGGATGTGCATAGATTGCAAAAACTTGCCTCATGCTGGAATCGAACCAGCGACCTTCTGTTTACGAGACAGACGCTCTGCCCCTGAGCCAATGAGGCTATTGGAAATCCAGCTTCATTGTAAAATATGGTTTAGCACACCGTCATTTTCATAGAACATCATGGTTTTATAAAAGGCAATGCATTTCCATGTGCCAGAAAGCCTCAGATATAAACTATTGTGAGCTCAAGCACAATCAACTCCTATCTTAAGCGACTCATGAAGATGAGTTGACTGAAATGTTTGCATACGGCTCACTCATCCTTATCCTCTGGAGTGCGCGAATGAGATCAAATTTGATGAGTGAAAAACCCTGAGTAAAGAGGCTCATGATAATACCAACAAGACTGTAAGATTGACGTGCTATCACTCAAGTCAGATAACCCATTCACGAACCTATAATTCAGACATGACGGTTTGTTGTCGTAACTAAGGAATGAACTGTGACGGATGCTCGATATAATAAAGGAAGTTATGTACATGACTACCCGTTGACTGCTTGCGAACAGTAAACAGTACAGCTCAGCAGCCACATATCAAATTGCTTTGCACATACAACACAAACACAAACACCAATAAACACAAACAGTCAAAGATGAATATGCAAATATTTATACCATAATCTTATATACACCTTGTGAACTTCATACCGAGACATTCGTCATTCTCTGCGCGATACTTACAGTCGCCGGTTCGAGATCAATTTACTTCGTGTCACGCATCCTTTCACTAAATTATAACGCATACATCCTCAATTTATGTGACGGAATTGCAGGGGTCATCACCACCATCATCTTCGGGTCATTTCTGCGCTCAAGTTTGAATTTTATCAGAAAGTTGTTAGAGACAATATCTTGCAGCAATGTGCATTGCATAACACATGATGAGTTTGAAGGATTTCTTTATTGTGCACTCATTCAATTACATCCGTTTCGCAATGAATATCATTGCTATCAAACGAAATAATTTCAATAAAAATATGCACAATCGTTTACGGTCACATAATATTTCTTCATCATTTACATGTTCTCCTATGTCGATTCGTTCACTTCATTAATGAGCGATTCTTGGCCTGCAATATGAAACACGTTAATTAATACGAACCATTGTGGTCAAATCGTTACTCCTTGATTATAACTGATTGTGAGACATCCATTTCACTTGATATACCTACACAAATATTCTTTTAACATTAGGAAATAATTTGTTCTGCAGACATTGATAAATATTAAAGCAAACACTAAATACTGATATGAAATAAGCATTTAAGTCATAAAACAGTGAAATACTCACAAATTTTGAATGTTGTAAAACTGAACTGTTGGGCTCGATGGTTTCGATGGTAGAGAGCTCGCTTCTGAATCTACGATCAACATTGGTACATATCAAAATGATAAAGCGGAATGAACGAAGAAAATCAAAAAATTTTCAGTCAATTCAGTACAAAAATATTAGACAGTCATTTTAATCTGATAACAGTCGTATGAATCTAAGTTACCCATCTGAATTTCCAGTCATAAAGTAGAGGCGTTACTCAACTTCGATGGAATTCATTAATAATCACTGATTTCAATAAAAAAGCTTTTTCGGGCGGAATATTTTAGATAGCTTGATAATTCTATAAAATTCCACTGATTTACATAACTTTCGACATTGTGAAGTGACCTTACCAGTGAAGGTGGACTTCTTTTCTTGAAGGTGCCACTTGTATCGCACGATAAAACATGAATATAAGCAGCACGACATAAGTATCAAAATGCCTAGAAGTGCGATTGATGCCCAGAACAACGCTTTAGTTGATATGACTATGCCCGATGAGAGAGTTTGCTCAGATTCAACGCATGGCTGAAATGATGATAAAATTCGAGAATAATCACTGCTCAGAAGTTAATTATGAGGAAGAAGTTAATTTTTTTCTTTTTCTGCAATTAACTTCTTCATAACGTTTCCAGATCCATCAACAGAAATCTACCACTGTTGTGCACTATCAACTTAAACGTGATCAAACTTCTTCTGGGGTCTACAGATGCACCGAATCATCTTTTTGGCGAGTATATTCACTCAAAGTTTTACAACTGTCTCTTCGAATGAATGAAAGATACCTGTTCAATCTGTGAAAAATAATCTCAATCTATCTCCTTTCTTCAATTTTCTCGTTTCCGCATGGCATTTAGATACGAAAGAATAATCGGTCAGCATGATATAATATCGTGACGCTCAAAAAACAAGACAAATAGGAAGAACCGATTGCCAACCTCAATATTGGCCACTTTGAAAGCTTGATAAAGTCTAGACAATTTACTATCATCGTTTACAGTTGTCGATAGTGCCGACACGGCACTTTCTTGACCCAGAATCACATCATCTCGCAGCACATGGAAACAAACTGATGAGCTGAAATTGAACGCCTTTCCACCTCTAATTTCCGTAGTGAAACCATATGTCTTAAGAGAAAAGGCATCTAACCAATAATTCATTTTAAGAACAGTCGACTTGATCATTCAATTTCACTTCGATGATTTTTACTTCAAAAATATTGCCTCAAACTGAATATTCTCGAGAACATGCCTAGCAAATAACTTTACACTTAACAAAATATCTTTGCTTAATCCCTAGAGAAAGCACTGACCGATTCTTATTCTGCGCTTGTGGTGTATCGACAACCACCAACATTCTGTGCTGTGATGTGTCCATATTCAGAACGCTGTTCAATCGACTGAAACGTAATTATTCTCGATCCAATTTACGATAAATTTATTTCAAGAACTGTAAAGTATGTGGTGCGAGTTTAAAAATAAGCACAACAAAAAAACTGACTCTCTGAAATCATCCAGATTCAATGACATAACATTTGCATTATTGTCGAATACAAATTTCAGCCTCGATGAAGACCTCAAATTATGAACCTGAAACACATCAATGATCCTCGGCAAAGCAAATTTGACAATATCAGCTTCATTCAATAACAACCCCTATAACCATTCCACTCCAAAAACACAAAAAAAAAACGCTCGAACATCGATGAGAATTTCCACAATAACCTTCTTTCATTGTATTTTCACTGATTCGAACAAACAAAATTCCGTGAAAATCGCACTTTCACCTCATATTTGAATAAGTTCCACCAAAACAAATCCACGAACCTGTTTATAAAGACGAGCCATACTTGTGTTCATTGTCGACTGAATGACATTTATGCGCAATTTGAAAACACCCTCGTCATGATGCATCAAACTGGGATCTATATAAACATTAGCAGTTTCTGGATCAACGACGAAGTACTCGTTGGCCTCAGATGGCTGAGAAGTTTCTGCAGTCGTTGATTGAGACGATGTCTCAGAACTGAAATCCACGAAATTCGATGAGCTCATTCTGTTTGAAGAGATTCATTTGAGATGAACGATCAACAAATTTAACTAACGGTATAAAAGCGACAGAATCCAGAACATATTCCAAATTTGAAGACGATGGATCACTACGATCCATTGTGATCGGAATCGGAGTGTAGATATTTTCACCTGTAACGAGAAACTTCAGCTTAAACCAATGGTACACGAATAATTTGTCTTTCATTCAGGTGAAATTGACTTCTGACTGACAATGAGTAGATTTACTCATTTAATCAGCAAATCCAACTCATTACGAGTTTATGCCTCTCTGTTATCACCAATATCACTCATATCACATTCTCCCTTCCTTGCCGGTATCATAAACGGATTCAATAGCCTCAAACAGCTATGTCTGATAATAGATAGATTACCTTTAAAAACTATACACAATTCGCAGCATGTATATTGCGAAATTCAATGAAATTTTCGAGTACTAATTCGAAGTAATGACAGAACGGTGGTAAGGTTATACTATTGAAACATTAATGTAATGTAAACCGAATGTCGTGATGGTGTTGTTATCGAAACGTATTGCTGACTGAACTCGGAAGAGTTGAGCCATTTTGAGAGGTGTTACTTCAACGGTGAATGCGAGCATACTCTCGTTTCGATTGTCAAACGCTATTTCGGGTGGTGCTGATTGTTGATACGCACTGAAAATTGCAATTTCGATCAGCAAATGCACTCACAGGTCAAACATCATCACATAAGTTTCCAGTAAAAGAGCATTTACTGAGCGATTCGTACCTTGCCAGTGCGCAAAGATGATATTCAGCGCTCTGCAATGCCTCATAATTGTTCACTTGAACCATTCCACTACGCTCATCAATTGAGAATTTTCCATCGCGATTCGAACCTAAATGAGGAAAAATTTTTTCCACAACAAGGAATTGCGATGCAATGATAAATATCTGCTGAAATAACTGGATCTGATTTAAAAAAACAGATCTAAACTTATTGAAAGAAAAGCAAATTTTTACAAGATGGAAGTAGATAGTAATAAATCGAATTGAATGGCGCTCCATCAGGATCATCTGCGTGCACAGTGCCTATATTGTCCAAGTGTTCTCTGTTCTGATCATTGTCCACCGTGAAAACTCGTCGAAGTGACTGAAATTGTATCAGTCTGATTGCACCTCTCAATTGTGCAATATTCGTTCATTCCAGATGCATTCAGATGTTTACTAATGGCATTTCTTCCCATGAATCTGTCAAAATGAATAAATATCCACATAAAATCTACCCCATCAATCTCGCCAAACGATGGTTGATTATCGTCAAGATCCTTGATTTGAATTCTCAACAGTCGACTGGCCACCTTCTCAGGAAGAAGCGCATTCTGAGCTGTTACTTTTAACTGAAAACAACACACATTCGCTTTGATTTTCTGGCAATATACAACATCAATAATAATCATTGGAAAACCCATGAAAATTACCTAAAATCCGAAATGAATCATCCAAATTTTCCAATTGTAACAAACTGAATGAGCAAGAGAACATAGAAAAACGATAACCATAGCAATTATATGCTATTCATATATGCAAAATGTGAAAACGTTAATTTCCCTGCTGAAAACATTAATTTTTCAACTCATCGTTCAGTGAACTGTAAATTACTGTCATAAAATCCAAAACGTTTATGAAGTCAAATTATCCGGAAAAAGCAGAATGATTCTCATTGAACAGTGGAAAAATTAGCTGAAATTTTTGAGTTTCTGCTTGCTTTTTCGAATAAAAATAGAATTTTCAAGTGAAAAAGGATTCAGAATTCAAAAAAAGATAAGTGAATCATAATGAAAATGACAATTAACAAAACAAGAATATTTATTACCAACCAGATTCATACAAATAAATCATTTGTTAATTCGATTTGAACTCTTCGAAAATTCGAAAACAACAAAAAAAAAAGAGTGTATTTGACATTAGTGCATTCACTGCGATGTCTAAATTCCCCATATTCTTCTCTCGTATTCTGTTGAATCACCGAAGCGTTAGCAGTGTTCCAATTTTGTATCAGGCAATTTCGAAACACAAAAGAATAAATCTCATGAAAACAAAATTCAATCATCGATGAAATCACGATTAATAGAATACAAAATAATCAAATATATTGTGTGCATGCGTTCCCTTTGTTCGAATCTCATCAAAGCCTCCTTATTGCAATGTGTGCAAAATTCATTGTGAATACTTTTGTACTTTTGCGTGTCACACAAATGAAATCTCATAAAATCATTCACAAATGATTTGACACCGAGAAAAAAGAAGCACTTAACAATGCGATAACCTTGAAACACATAAAAGACATAATACTATCCTCTAGACATTGTCCGTTTAAAGAGAAAAGAAATGAAATTAATTCTTGCTGAAGCAAACTGAAAATGTAATAACGTGTGTTATATGATAGAATTTCGATAAAGTAATCCAAGTAGTAGTATGAGCAAGTAAATATTAATTCGAATATCTAGAAAGATATCTGGATATTGCAAAAGACATCGTTATCTATTCATATTTGATTTATGTGAATTCGTTTCAATTGTGTTGTCCTTTGAGCAATCAGAGCGTTACTGTTTACTTTTGACGATACAAAATTCATTAAAAACATTCGCTTTAAGCATAAAATATCGAGTTGCTAGCTCTTAGGCATATTGCATTGTATGCGTACGTCAGAGAGAACAAAAGTGCTTTTCGGTTTTATTGATATTGCGTGTGGAACATTCTCATTGCCGATGAATTAATTCAATGACAGATTTATAAACAAATGGCTTAGGCTTGTCATTTCTGTTCTGTCGCATTCAATTGTAACATTCACCGAAATTTCGCGATTTCGTGAACTTCAACGGCTTCAATGAGAAGAAAATAAGTACAATGTCACAGCCACTCATTCGTATGACACAAAACAAAGCGATTCAAACTCACCGAAATGACAAAATCAATGACTGAACTCACATTCCGATACTTGAAGATCAAAATATTATCCAGCATTTTAGTGTTAGTCAACGGATGAAAAGAATTCCGGATAAAGAATCTTTGCAGACATTGAACTGCTTCTTGTGAGATTATTTAGTTGATTTACCCGAAATTACCAAGGAATTCCTTTTCCAAACAATAATTTATTAATGAAAAATGAATAGATCACTTAAGATTTGCGCAAAATCTTGCAGCAATCTATTCAGTATAGTGAAATTCTGATGCGGAAATGGCCTTATATTATACATAGACAGCGAAGAATTCTAGTTGAAGAGAGACAACAACAGACAACTTCTTACAATCACAAGTCACAAAGACACCGGAAACAGTCTCGAGCCACATGAACTTGTTTAGGTTGTTTTCAAGAGAATATAAGAATATTCGAGATATGACAGCGGAGGAGAACGATCATTAGAATAAGAAACATTCAATGCTTGTCGTTTCGCAGAAATGTGCTCAGAGACAACCCAAAAATCCCGTCTCAAACGCACTCGACAGGTCGAAATCAAGCTCAAGAAACTGAAAGAAGAAGAGAATCATGAATTCTGCTTTGTAAAGAATAATTATGTGCGTTATGAATTGACTTCTCTTTCAAAAATGTTTTTTTTAAACTTCTTAATGATATTCCATTATTTATTACGTGGCCAATTTTTCTTGATGAAACCACAAGTTTCCTTCGAATCATCCTATTTTTTTTCACACAAATTCGCAAACAAATTCATACCCTAAAGATAAACCTCTTATTAATTGTCCGTCTCGAAATGATAGTAATCAGAAGATAATTAACAAATAACCCACAGTATTTTGAGCACAATGTGCCCGCCCCTGTTGTAACCGTACAATAAAATATTTTTTCAGCAAGGCACTATTCTCGCATTCTCTTGGCCATTGTTCGATAACACAACGTGAATTGTGATCAAAATAAAAATACCAATGACACTAGTGCTAGTAATACACAGTGACCAATACGAAACTATTTGAATATTGCGATGCTATACAAGGATAAGAATGCATAAATAATTATTGAATACCACCATATCTATACATTATTATGAATTAATAAATATCAGTAACGATTAAATAACCGAGTTGGAGTTGAAGACAAAAACACCGGATTAAATACCCAAGTATGAGGAAGTCAACAGAGCGCAACTTAAAGCGATATGAATACTTCGGTTTCAATGATAATCTGCTTTCAATTAGAGCAGATCGATGAAGAAGAGATGCGATAACGATAATGCTCATAATTGGGCTAAAAGTGCATTTTTTTAGACACAAAACATTATCTTGATACATCAAACAGCTTTCGAAGACTCATGCATGCTTAGAAGTAATTGCATTGCATTCATTCACTTGCAAATTTCGACTCTCTTCGCAAGACATCCCCTCGAGATGTAAGCCATCGTAATACAATTATAAGTCCGAAAACAAACTCTCCTCAAGCCTATCGCAACTAATCTCAAGCATATCTCGCAGTCAATTTCCAAATACCTCCAAGTCATCAATGAATACCTCAATATCTCTCGTGATACCTGATAAACTCGTCCAAAACCTGAATTTCCCCGCTAAATTCGTCGTGAATATGCATCTGTAAGCTTCAAAAGCTGTCTGGTTTCGGAATCTGGATTCAGCTCAGAATTCAGAGCTTGAACTTCATAGAGAAATTCTTATTGCAACAATATTAACGGCCACAACACTGCCGCAATCCAATTGTGTCGGCTCGCTGCCGTAAATGAAATGCTGTGGATTTGGTGCAAGTGAATTTCTCTTGTCAGTTGAGTTCTCATCAATTGTCCAGTATGGTGCATGCCGTTCGCCGGTTTCAGGGTGTTGAAATTCCAGTAGCGATTTATAGAACCGTCGATATACTCCTGACACATATCAAGATCCGTTAGAACCCATCAACACATTCAAGTCTCACTTGTATTAGAACAATGATAACAAATGCTCAGTGATATCACTTCCTTATCACTAATGTCCAGTTCAGCTCTACGGCCAATATATCTATCCCGGTATGCAATGAGTTCAGTTTCTCTCATCTCATCTCAGGTCGTGTCATCGACTATTGTCCATCTATCCAACTATATCTTTCTTTGCCAGTTAATCCTTGGGAAGCGATACTTCGAGTAAACTTTAAGATTGACTTGAATTCACACCTTGAAAGCAGTCCAGTGGTTTATTGATCGTACAGTTTTCATCTGTGCTTGATCCAATCAAAGTCAGTGGAAAGTGCCATCTTTCCGTTCTCGATCTACTCATATTTTTCAGATTCAACAAACGTCGATTGTTCTCACGCAGTGACCAATGAAGAGCTTCTTTCATTCTTTACCGCAATGAAACCATTTAACATTTAGCAAACCAGAAACACTAAACAATCTTGCATTCCCAGAACAAAGTCAAACAAGTCAACTATTCGAGGTAACAACAGTTTGTGGTTTCCAAGAGATTCAAAGTGACAAAGGGATATCCAAGCAATTTCGATGGATACAAGCATATCCAAAGGCTCTAACTGACGGTCTAACTGATATTGAAAAAATGAATGTGAATGCTGATGATGTGCATGCAATCCCTCACCTTCTCTCCGACATACGATTACGATGCTTGTTCGGACACGACCAGTGTATCTCACAAGCAATCCCCATCAGTCCAATGTGTGCATTAAACCACCTGTTGAATTCATTAATGACATCATCAAGAATATCGTGCAAGCCTCCTTCAGTCACTTCGAATATCGCAGTGACGTATTTCGTTTCAGTTATCGCTGATTTCAACATCACCTCTGTTGTCTCATAATCTGGCACCGCACATACCACATCCCCATCACTAGACTCCTTTCGTTCACTTTTCATCGGATATTCAACTGATAGAATAGGTTTTGAAACCGGCAATTGCTTCTCAACCGAAGCATCTTTTGATTGAAAGATTCGTTCGGCTTGGAACGATGCTTTTGAGAGCTTCAGCTGAGGACGTGCCATGATCAGCGGTCTCTCTCGACCGAAACTGAAGCCTCGTGGAGACAACGCCGGAGATTCGCCGCCCGATGAACTGCCACGATTCAAGAATGACAATTCTATTCCTGACATATAGCCGCTTTCTCGACCCACTGATTCGGCTACGGATTCGTCCATTGACATGTCCAACTCATTAATCGATTTACTGTTACGCTGACGGATCGCTATTGAGTGATCTGATGTATAGTCTGCATCTTCTGATTCACAACGTTTCGTATATTTTCTCTGACTTAGAAGCTTATCCTCTTCGAATATATCAGATGAAGTGTTTGCAGACGGATCAGGAATAACTACTGAACCAGATTGATCTGCACTGATCAGCTTTTTACATGTCGCAATTTCATTTGTTATCTCATTGTCGGATAATCTGATGGTTCGAATGCTTCTAAGACGTAAAAGCGTTAGAAAGGCTTGTTGTAGTTTGTAAAGTGATATGATAATCCATATATGCAAATACTGCAAGCTGTTCTGGTGGTTGCTTAGCAAAGCAATCTTGATGAGAATATCGTTTCGCTGCGATGAAGCCGGCAGGTGTTGAGATGTGGAACGAACACTTTTGTCATTTGGTGATTTTGGAGTAGACAAAGTGGAATTTTGAGTTGTTGGTAATTTGGTAGAGCTCGACACCTTACGCAATGGTAGAAATCGTCGATTGCCAAGCGATTTTCGATCGCCACATTTCGCATTCTGACTACTACTTGATCTATCACTTGCAGCAGCAGCAGCAGCACATTCTTCGGGAGTTTCGCTTCCTGAACTTGAACTCTTAGAGTTCTCGTCAGCACTTTTATTGGAAGCTGCACGCCGAGCGGCTCGACGGGCTGCTCGACGACGGCTCTTACTACTGACTCGACGCAACAGCGAATCGATTTTCTTCTCAACATAATCCATTGTGTACAAACAAGCAAGCAGATGGAATATGGAGAACGGCTGAGTGAATATATGGAAGTGTTTCGATAGAATATATCACACAAGCAGAATGGTGACGACGGCTTCTTAGTTGCTTTCTAAGGATTGGATCGATTAGTGCGCAATTTTTGTTGCTCTATTGCGATTCGATCCAATAATGTCTTCTGCCAACAACAAATACCTGGCTCCTGGAATATCGTTTTCTCTTCGCCAATTTTCACTATTCGTTGTGAGCAAAGTTTCGTTCGTTTCGTTTCGATACGTGTTGTTGAAACACAGATAGAATGCGCTGATAACAACAATGATATTACGCTTTCGATCAAGCAATAACGATAGCAATTATAATCTTTGGTTGTATTCAACTTCCTGAAATCTGCATAAAAACACCGTAATTGCCAATGATGAAGTGTACGATTACACAGAGGTTGAGTGGTGACTGACAAAAAACGGCACATAACACTCGTTCATTGAAATTAGACTGCAGTTCGTTTCTCGAAAGATGAATCACAACATCATAATGTGAGAAATGGACTACTGAAACTAATTAGACATGGATAAATAATGCAGCACTGAAGTGCAAACCATCCAAAGTGATGTGCCATGCCTTATGTCCATTATGGATCGCTCGCCGCAGCTTAAGGAATATAACTTACCTTCTAACGCGCTGATCGATAATTCGTCAAAAACTCAAAATCTAAATTGCATGACAACTCAAAACCAAAGATAAAAGAGGCATCGTAAAAATAAATCAAAGCATTCAAAAGCAAAGCCAAGTCGGAAATAAAATGCGCAACAAAGTCGAAAACAATCGAACTGAAAGACTTATGATTAAAGCCATCATAAGACCTTCCGAGCACCGACTCAAGTTCTTCACACAAGCATTATCGCTAGTTTCGGTTGTGTTTCGCACTTCACAATACTAATGTGCAAAAGTGTGAAAGGCGTGTCTTTTTTTTTTCACCGAAAATACATTGAAAACAACAAATTGATTGCTATGAAATTATTCAGTAACAATGAGGACAATCACAACAACAAATGAAGCGAACATAAACCAAATTTGCTACACAATGAATCATGACTATTGAACTTAGTTTTCTATCAAAACAGCTCTTGAAACTGCAAATATTTCCTTGAAAATTTCGAAAAACTCCCTCATAATCGCACACCCAACCAAAAACGTTGATCAGTCTCTCAGATATCCCACATTACAACTATTAACTGTTTTAAAAGTTCACTAATTGCAACACACTCGTACCATATTAAACATACGCTAACATAACATATGGTTCCAGTACGCAACTAAACCGATTCCATTGCAAAAGCTTGCTCGTAGAACAGATTTTGCAAATTAAAGTTGCACTCTATGAGTGAATTTAAACTGAAGAAATTACCACATGATCGAGAAAATTCCATATGACGATAGTTAGTTTATACTAACAATCGTGTTAATGATGCCTCATTTTGCGAAAAAACAAACCATAACGATAGCCATCTGTTTTCTATGTGATTTATTTCGTTTCCAGTCGAACGCACCTTTTCACTGCGAATCTATTTCACCGAATAAACTGCACTCGCTATTGCACACTCGTCACAAAACAAAAACACATCGAAAATCATTTTGAAACGAAAATTTTTCCGTCGAATGGATAATTTCAAAGTAATTTCATGCTGAAACAGAAATTTCATACGAATGTGATTTTAGTATGATCATGTGCAGTAATATGTGTGAATGAGTTTTATTAATAATTTGACTGTTTACATCAAAAATCATTTCATCAAATGTCACAACAACCGTAATTTCTCTCCTCGTTCTATAATCTCGGTTTGCGATGACATTTTTTTGTCACAATAATGATTCCAACTATATATCCCCATTTAATGTTCTGCTGCTCTGACTTCATTGATTATTCGGAATCGTTTCGAAACATCACATTTCATGCATTACGACAGCAGGATTGTCGGAAAAAAATGAAAAAACTCTCAACGTATAATCCTTATGTTCATTAATTTTGCACCAAGAAAGGCAGGGCAACGAGACTGGCTCAGTTCACAATCATCTAAACTTGTGGAAAAAAGGACCTTCAATTCGTAAGACAAATTACAATAACTGAATTTTGCATGATTCTTTTTTATGTACAAATTACGAATGTGCAAGGAATACACTGAATTTTTACTGAATCTCAATAAAATTGTTGAAAAGAATCTATCTTCGATGAGTTTTTTTCGACTAATCGAATATAAACGTAAAAAGATGAAGAAAATGACGTTGAACAACAACGCCATTGAATAATCCAAATGCAATTACATCCAGCAGCGATGTGTTCATAGGAAAAGTGTGAAGGAACGCAGCGAAAGAAATATCTAATTGCAAGTAAAAAAGAAACAACTAACAAATTGAACTAATTAACGATAATGCAAAAAATGAACATTTCTTTGAACAAATGAAATGAACACAAAAAATGAACCCTTTTCTTATAAATTATCCAAAAAATACGCATATTGTGATATGCGTTTATTTTTGGATAATTCATTTTTTTGGATAATTCAAGAAAAAACGACTTTTGCTTATGGTTCTGATCAATTGTTGCGTTTTGAAGGGAATAATTTGTTTATGAAACAGAACAACAATCTTCCAAGTGGCAACTTAACGAGGAGTTCAGAACAAAACAAGTTCCAGAGAGAGCGAGAGAGACATTCCCTTGAATCATGAGCACATCAAAGATCTTATGAACGACTCTAAATCTTGCCCATCAATGAAATGAACTGCTTACTCATAAACTAAAAAAGCATAAAAAGCTCAGCACAACCATTATAATTCTGATAAACGTTTCTAAAAAGCATCACAAAATTAACTTTGCACCAACAGAATGATCGAAATAACCATTTAAAGATGCAACATTACTCAACACAATGCTTATCACCCAATATTCTTATTATTTCCATCATATGATTATTGAATAAAAACCACGAATCGCTCATCGCACAGCATGTGTTATGAACTAATCGAGTGCTATAAGGCTAAGAACCAGTCCATTCCATGTGATTTCGATCATTCTGGGAATGTGACTGCACCAAATTGATGAAGCGAAAGTGACTCCACTCCACTCCACTTTTAGCAGATCATCAAGCTGTCGTCAACAATTAAAAATGAAAACTGAAGAATGCGCTCTGCTCTACAACAAGCAGATGATATCGATGGTTCGTTCCATCTGCCTGCATACATTTTCACGCAAACACAGTGAAATAAAATTCCAGCTGTTGCTAGCAGCAAAATGCATTTGCGACAATCGATATGCATAAAATGGATTCATTCCTCAATTTGCTCAACTCACTCGCATTGTCAGAAAACCGTTACGATACGTTCAACAATTCAATGTTTCTGCAGATAACTCAAATTCTTTGCACATAAACACTGCAAACAGCAGTCAAAAGCACATTCCATCAATGCCATCTCAAGTAACGCTCTCAAAAAATCCTATCAAAATATTTACCTGATATTATTTTTCTCACTTCGAACAAAAAAAACGGTTTTCACTTAATGCCATATGAAGCCATTCACACACCAATATTACCAAACACTCAAATGTATCGCAGTAGGAATTTGAAACTTGTTTATGCTGGCCCTACAGATAGAATTTCTGTTGCTCTTTCATTGTTCCGCAAGTCGCTTACATAAATGGTGTCACATCTTATAAGCATCACTGAATTTGTTCCACCCAAAGAAATTATCCATAGAATAGATAGAATGCCGAATTGAGCAAGAAAATTGGCGAATAAGTCTGACTGTGAGTGAAAAAGAAGCGGAGAACTGAATGAAAAATGAAATTTTCAACGGAATTTTCTACATTCAAATTACATTTCTAAATTCTGGTAGATTATATTCCTAACAAAAAGGATCAAAAATCCAACGTCGACTGTGCAAAATCAGCCCTAAAAATTTCCGATCGAAAAAAATTGCCCAGCAAGATAAGATTCAATATCCATTTTGCAATCAAAAAATTCAATTTTATTCAGATGATATCCAATAAAATGCAAAACTAAACTCAATTTAACTGAGCGAACACTTAGATAATACTAATGGACGCAACCAACTCCATCAAAAAGCTTTACACTTATGAAAGAGCTACGAAAAGCTTCCATTTTGCATTAAAACATTCTATTTCAACCATTACTATTACTGATATTATTAGTTTCAGTACCATCATTATTATTCCTATTATTGCTGATATCATTGACATTCCCCTTTCATACCAATTAGTCGTTTCAATGCCAAAGTCAAAGTTGTCTGATTTAGTACTAATCACTCAACGTTATCAATAACAACTAACGAACTCAGAAGTGAACCGAATGCAAAACTGCTGAACAACAACAGTCTATAGATAATAAATTTCTCTAAGGCACTATTCAAACAATATTACCATTTCTAATTGTTAAGATTCATGTTACGTATCAATGATATCTTCAAAATCACCCACGAAGCTGTGCAACAGATTGAAACTAGAAATCTTAGAGTGACTTTTTAAAACATCGAAACAATTTACCGTCCTAATACAAAATAATCAATTTCAAAACCGGACATACCACGATAACTGAATCGAAGTAAATGCTGAAAATAAGGAGAAATCTCATGCAATATCCTATTTCTTGAGCATCCACTTTAAAGAAAAATATTCCTCTAAACCGTACGTAACTGGATTACTCTCTCTTCGCATCGAATTAAGCAAACTATTTGAGATCTCCTCTGAGTGACATCGCTATACAATAGCCACGAGCAGATAATTCAGCACGACGAAATTTGTCTCAAACGAAAGAATTTATAAGGAATGAACTGATTCAAAACAAAATCATTAAAATCTTGATGTACCTCCTACGACCTTCATATGAAGAATATTCATTCATGGTTTTTCAAGTGCTCTGATAGAATCACGAAGAAACCGCTCAGAAAATCGTTACATTGTCTCCAACAACAGATCATTAGAGAGTATCGCTTCTTTTCTCTCCCTCTTAAACAATGCAATCTTCTCAACACGGAACACTCCCATTTAAGAACACTTCTTAACTCACAATCGCAAAAAAAACCAGAAAATGAGAAAGTAGCTGTCTCGCAGAAAAAATTCCCTGTTCAATGCAAGAAGTCCTATCTGATCAGCTGGAGTTACTTCTCTTCTGATTCCTTCCCGCAAGGAATCAGAATGGAAGGAATCGCAATGAAATCTGAATCAAAATTGGAGTATGCACCATCAAAACAACATCATCATTTGCATATGTTCTGATAGAACTGAGTGATACTTCAGTACGGAACCACAAAACCATTAAAAATAGACTCGTAACGTTCATCACGAATGTTCGAAACTGAAAAAAAAAACGGAGAAAGGAAGGGCTGTTCAGTTTCAATCTAAATCGAGGCGATAAATGGATGAATCACACAGAATCGATGAATGATTAATACAATATAAAATATGCATCGAATACTGCCGTTCGGATTCAATTTGATTTACCGAATACAACAACAACACCTAAAAAATGCACATGGTGAGCAATATTATGCGATTGAGCAATCGAACGGCGTCAGTCCATTTTCAAACCAAAACAAAAAATTTACGCAGCAGCAATCGACAATTCTTTCCAATTCCTCATCTATCCTCTATAAGAATTCAGGCAACTCTCCCTCTATTCCTTCTTTGCTGAATCGAATAAAATCTTTGACTTTCGCTCATGAACAAATCAAATTTTTCCTTAAGCGCTTTTAAATTTCAATATTTCGATTTGAAACACAGGAATTTCCTTCACAAACAACATGAAAATTTGCAAAGCTGAATGTTAAAACAAACTCAATAAGGGCATAAGAGCATTATCTAATTGTAAGAAAGCATTATCATTTCCTATTCATCATTCCCTATCCGTACTGTTATCAGCATAGCATAAAAAAAGAATCAATTTTTTAACCGAACCGACGTTGAAATCATACAAAACTGTGTAAATATTCAATATTTACTTAGCTGGAACAGAATTTTTTGATGTGACAATTATATAACGTTTTCTGTTGACTAATTTTTTTTTGCCCACACCCAATACTTCTAAAGCAAAGCAAAATTTTAGCATCTTCACACCATACAGTTGACATTAACGTTTCAATCGAATAGCTGAAAAGAGATTATGCTTTCAAATAACTTCTTTTCTCTAATTGGATCCACTTTTTTACTAAGACCACTGAGAGTACTCGAAGTGTACTCAAAAAAAAACAACCAAATACCTGAATATCGCCGTTTTGAGTTTTCGTTGTTTATTTGCAGAGAAACAAAATTTTTTCGCGCAATAGCAATCTTATAAAGATTTCAATCGCGCATAATATTTCCACATAAAATTCACTCATTTCATCAGTTAATTCCCCTTTAACGGACAGATTCTCAAAGAATGCCGTCTGCAGACATAAATAACAACTTGAAGAAATCTTCGACGACGTGTTCAATATCCAAAGAGCTATTCAAAAAGCTGACATAACAGAGTCAATAAGACAACTCTCAAAGCGATTGACAGGTACACTTTCACAATCGTACGTAACATAATAAGGACCTATTTAATTTCATGTAGTCACAAATCACATTCCACATTCGTTTGTCATCAAATAATCCAAACAGACCACTTTTTTCATTGAGTGAGACTTGCCTTCAGCTCTTTATGCAGTTAATTTCAAGCGAAAAAATGTCAGCTCCACACCACTATCCATCCAATTAAATGAACTCAATGTACAACAAATTTCCTTTCTCAACTCAAACACAAATTCAAACAACCTCATGCAATCCAGTCCAATCACTGTGTTTTTCTTTATTTCCTCAAGTTTATTCTCAAATAAAGTCATCTCGTGAAGCCGATTTGTTCATTTCGATGGAATCAACAAATAGGTTTTTGTTTTTGGTTTTGTTCTCGTGCACACAAATCTAACAATAGGACAGACGCGTCTTAAGACAAATACCTGCCAACAGCAACAGTTTACGAGTTTCAACTTTAGTTAATGATTTCTCATCTATCCATTCCGGCTCACATTCAGCGCGAAAAAATTTATTGCAATAGTCTCCGTTGGTTTCATGATCGGAACAATGATCATAATCAATCACTGAAACGGCGAATTATAATTAACGTGTAAAACAAGAAACGAAATCAGTACGGTAACTGTGCAGCGCGATTGTTCTTTGTGTATCTCTGTGTGCTCCTCGAATGATGACACCTACCTCATTCATCACCTATTTCCTCGAATCAGCACCAATTACAATCCAGTCAAAAATCTGGTACCGCATTAATGTTGAATCAAAGAAAAACTACGGAAAAAACGGAGTTATCAAACAAAGAATAAATAATTTCATTCTTACACCTTACCAGCTAACCGAAAAAAAAAATCTAATTTATCCAGTGCTCATCTCTAAACAGGTTCTTCTAATATCAGTGCTCACAATATAGATCGTATCTAACGGTAAGGTTTACTGATTTTATACTGCTGATTTTCACTCCCAAAAAAGATATTACATACTTTCTACTCTGATTTTATACTCCCAAAAAACAGATATTTGATGCTTCCAACATTGTTCCAATCAATTCCTATTCGTAATTTCTGCACATATTCCTCAACAGTTCTTATTTCTGATTCAATTTCCAAGTGTTTCAATGATTTTCTCCATCAATAGGAAAGAGGGAATGAGGACATCATCTCCAATTATCGCTCAATCCAATCACATCGGTGATATCTAATGAACCGTTTGATACTTTTTTTTGAGATATCGCTCTCGCACAACTTAAAACATCATTCGTAGCACCCAAAAAAAGCATGCAAAAACACTCACTGTTATGAACGGCTGTTTTTCGTAGTCGAGTTGTCTTGAAGTGAATACGTCCCCACTACTCGAATCAATATTAAACCATCCGTCATCGGTTTCATTATCGACTGGCTGAAAATTCACTTTTCAATAAACCTCCTCATAAGCTCCTCGTTTTGTGATCGTTCCCTCAGCACCTCGGAACATACTATCAACAATTTCATTCGAATTCCTCCGAGCATACTCAGCACATTTCCGACTATTTTATCAGAACTCCTGAGCATATCGTTTACGTGTAACAGAATTTGAGAATGAAAAAGTGTGAAAGTGTTGAGCAAAATCAATTCCGATGCTCAACTCACCGTGATTGAATATTTGATTTCTCTTTCGAATTGGTCATTAAATCCACCAACCCGAGCTTGAACCGTGTAAACGCGCCGATTTGCTGGCGTATTCTTAAAGCAAAACTCATAAAAACTTTTGAAAGAAATGAAATTTTCAGATTATGAAAAAACATTAAGCAATTAACTTCGAGAGTGTCAGATTATACCAAATCTAATTGTAAGTGAGTCTATTCGGTTTGCATAAAGCTTAAATCGAATATCAACTGAAAAATGGATGAACCTCATCGAGTTCAAGCACGAAGTTGATCGGTGGTGTGGATATGTGAATTTCCTTATCGTCTCCGTCTCGACTCAGCGACGTTGATTCCAAAACTCTTACACTGATCGTTGCAGTAGAATTTAGAGGCGGTACTCCTAAGAACAAATCGATCAACGACCAAACCAAATTCAGGTGGAAAGAATTCGATTTTTCTACCTAATGAAATTCTATTTCAGTTCTGAAAAATCAACAAAAACTCATAACGATCAGACATAACTTCACGATTTTCGAAAGATCTAAAAAAAAACCTCTATCGACGGCAGTAACGATCAGTTGATATGGCTGAGCTCGAGCTAAGCCTATCAGTGGTCGAACCGTTCGGACGACACCAGTTTCTTCATCAATCTCGAAATCTACAAACACATTCTCGAAATGAGATCAACTCGACAATGCGATTTGACAGGTACGCTCGTAAGACTGGTAACTTTGACGTACCCTCGTAATTTCATTGCGCAAAAATTACTTCAAAAATTTAAACTCTCGTTAAATGCTCTTCACAAAACCGAATTGCACAAAACTTGTAAACTACTGACATCGTTCACCGTTCTGCGAGAGCGAATATTCAATTCGGCCGTTCTCGCCACTGTCTTTATCCACTGCATTCACCATCGTTATCACTGTTCCTGCAGGCCAGTTCTCGACGGCTTCAATTTTGTATTGGATCGGTGAGAAAACTGGAGCGTTGTCGTTCACATCCATTATACGCACCACAGCCTGCATTATTCATAACTTCACTTACAGTTACAGAAATTGAAATAAATTATTGCAAGAAAACAACTAGAAAAAAGTCATAGGAGAAGAGCAAATTTGAATGACTCTTCTTGTTAGAATTAAGAAAAACTATAGAAGTCATCTAAAGAGAATCAAATTACTGCTTAAAAACATTTGTTCTGATAAGAAATACGTAAGAAAATGCGTGACAATGTACCGCTGCACTATCGCTATTGCCACCAGAATCGTCCACTCTCAACACAATGAACATTTCCGTCGATTTCTCATAATCCAAATCAGCTGCCGGTGACACAATCACCGCAACTGTTTCGTTTATCTAAAAATGGTCCAGTATTAACACAAGATACGACATTTTTCCGATGAGTCAAATGCTTCAATCGTGAAAATTTATCGTGTTATGCACGCTGCTACTGGACTTCATTTAGAACTCAGACGTATTGCTCAAACTTATCGAATTATGGAATTTTCACGTTAAATGATAAGTGGCTAACCTGTTTCACTTGAAAATTTGATGCACCTTCACCGCTGAGCGAATACTTGAATAGATCCTTTTTACCGTATAAATAATCTGCGTCCGATATGTGCAACTCGAATAGAATCGTTCCGGGTCGAGAATTCTCGGCAATTGTCAACTGCAATTCCACTATTCCGTTACAGAACTATCAAAACAGTTTTCTTCAACAATTCCACATTTTCTTAAAAAAATTGATAAGCAATTAACAATTCTGCGAACATTATTCAGATCAGTTGCACCAATCGGCTGCAGTTTCGGTGCATTATCATCAGTATCGATCAGTTCAATCCTGAGTCTAGCAGATGCCTCATAAGGTTCTTCGCCAGCCGTTAATATCATGTCAAATATCCTCCTCTCCGGTTCCATTGTTTCGTAATCAAGCGGTCGAAATACTTTCACATTACCTGAAACAATTCTGCTGTTTTGCGGTCGATAGTTGAATGAGTGCAAACAACCATGAGTGTATTCGCACATATTCATAAAACCGAATGCTTCAATTAACTGAATTAATCAGCATATTCGGATGCAGGAAACAAGCTCTGATGATGACACATGCACAATATGCAGCACTCACCCGCTTCTGGATCAACCGTGAAATATTGAGACATATCCCCGGATAAACGAAGATCTTTGTAACGTTCACCATTCAAAGGATTATAAGCTGGCAACGATAGAACAATGTATCCCTCAGGTGTCTCTTCAGCCAATTTTATCTGCAATCGTAATCGCAATGTATTATCGTATTTTCGATTTACCGATCACTCCTTGATTACTATTGAATTTCTTTGTCAAATTGAAAGAAAACCAAAACTACTACTCACTGGTATGATATTGAGATCAGTTTTCCAAGGGTTTATGAATTTTGGTCGAGACAGCTCACGGTTACGCGCAGCAACTTGCTCAGGATCCGAACTCAGATAGACCATAACCAGTGCTGAAACCAAATTTGACCTCAATTCATTAAAGTAGAATATTTCAGATTTCGAGTGATTTATGAAGCATAAAAACTTCGGATATAAGTATCAAATAATTCTGTTTTTCTCTGCAAATATAATCAAGACGCGATGTCGCACCCTTATCGTCAGCATTTTCTTCTGTTACCAATTGGAATTGGATTGATCTGATATTTTGAAGTTTATTCATTTGGAATAGTACATTGCCATTCACCAATGAGATCGCACTCTGGAATCAAGTTATCAGAAAATGCAGCGATAAAAGTTTATTGAACAAATTCCTCATAATTTGGTATCTATACACGCTCGGTCTTTCAGAAAGGCTACTAACATGGAAAGAATCGCTTTTCTAAAATGAAATCATAGTTCATTTTCATAATAATAATATTATCTGGAGTTATGAATTCTTTGAATGTACCGTACCCTATCAACTGAAACTTTGTGAAGTTTCTCGTCAACTGCAGAAATACTTTCACGGATTATTTTAATCGCCGATTTATCGTCTCTTGACAAGACTTGAAGTGAAAAATGAGCCACGGATGGATCTGAAATTAGCTTTCTTTCATTCAAATACGATTTTGCATAGTTCTCAGTTTCATAACTTTATCCATTGCAATGGTACACTCTCAGCAATGGTTAAACGCGGTTGTCGATCCGTGGCCAAAGATCAATGAGCGATTTGGTGTTAATCAAACTGTCGATAGTTTACATTTCCATAATACAACGAAACTTATCACAAAATCTTTCATCTACGGACTTTTCCTTAAGAGCCGAAATATGCATTTCTGAGATGTTATAACACAGGTGAAGGTGAATGTTTTGAATCCACTGAAGCATCACTGCAGAGTTCAATGTAAGCTGGTTAAGAGTATTTGAACATATGCTCAAAATTTTGATGCGTCTAAGTCAGTCTATCGAAACTGCATAAATTTTATGACATTCGTGCAGATGCGATACACCGAATAGAAAGTAGGAAAATAACTTCAAAATCCGCAATATCCAGGAAATTATAGCGACACCTGACCTTTCCTGAACACTTTACTCAAAAGTTTTTGTTTGAATACAGTTGTCACCTTTCCACCATTCACAACAGTCAACGAGAATATTGTCTCTGAAAGGACCTGTCCACTGGTACGATTCACTGCAGCTATTGATATATCGTATTTACCACTCGAAACTCCGTCTCTAAAAGCAAACAAACCATCAATCTTCAACAAATCAACCGCTTGTTCTCCTTGAGCACTTTCAAAACTTCGAATTCAAAATATCATCACAACTTTTCGAATTTCTCAATTTCCGTGGTAAATCTCAAAATAATCCTCAAAATTCCCTCAGGTTATTCAAAATATCTCAAGATTGGTGCTGAAAGCTTCAAAAATTTCCCACAATACGTTGCAATTATTGCCGTAACTGTTTCAGATTTCTTTCCGTATCATAAGATCACATCCTGCTAAGATTAATCTTAAGATTCTGCTCGTCAAAATGCCATATCATTAGTCAAGTTGACAATATAAACAAGAAATTGCAGTACTCACTTCGGAACATCACCAACAAAAACATTCCCGGAATACTCATCCATCAAAAGCCACCCCGGATCATCACGAAGTATTATAAAGCGGACATCCCCGATCCGAGCACCGTCAAATTCTGGATGTAGCAGTGGATTCCCTGAAAACGAATACAATTAGTGAAGGAATGAAGGAATACGGTTCATTCCACTGTTTTTCATGAAACCCAATTGAAATCAATGGGAATATGATCGAATGGAATAAACATCCTCGATCGAACTCACACACCTTTGTGTAATTTCTCGTGGTTTATTGTACGTTCATATCTGGATCGTTTGAAATACGCTTTTGTCATCGTATCCTCAAAAACGATTCAAACATTCGAATGGGCAATATCAAGATACGACAATTGGAATGATTATATTAATAATAATAATACTGATAATCTATTATTTCAGAAATACTCTCAATTTATCAACAATTGCTCTGAAAATGTTACTGTAGCGTTCTGAAATGAATTTCTTTAATTGATCGCATAACTAATGCGAAGATGCAGTCATAAAAGTAGTGATAGTGATATCGCTGAGTATCCCTGAATGAAAATTTCACAAAACATAGCTGGACAAGCAATCTGAGCAACCTACCAAAACGTTGACCCTGACAGTAGCGATGCTCGGTGGATTAACACCGTCAACATCGCGAGCCACCACCTCAAGTTCGTAAATGCCGGCATTTGGAAGCGATGAGAGACGTGCAATATACAGATCATTACGTATTCTTTCCAACGAGATGAATCTTGATGCATTTCCATCCGTCAGTACATCGTTCAAGTTGAACGGCGCTATATCTGCGTCCTCAATCTTAAAATTTCTATGTTTCACTCAATCAATTTCTCAAAAACTACAATAAATTGACAATTCAACAATCCTTCCAAATCAACTTTGAAGAAGCAAACGTTCGTCGTCTATTTCCTTTCAAATTCTCCAAAATTTATGGCAAAACAAAGCGAAACGTTACTTTAACTGCAAATGGTCGAACAAATTTTCCATTGGAAATTTCGATCTCCCTTCGACTAATGCGAATTTTGGGACCGTTATCATTACGATCATCGACAAAGATACGAATTGAAGCAGGCACAGAATTCAGGCCACCTGAAAATAGACATTCAATGAAATGCTTATTATGTGACCAATAGTAATAAGTAAACTAGCTAAGATAGTGAAAATAATAAGAAAGCAATAAGATAAAATAAGAAGGAAAAACTGGATAAGATAGATAAGGACAGATAAACTAGACAGATAATGAAAAGATTGCTAGAAATAACCATTGTCAGTGGCCACAACAAGCATGTGATATGCACTCGTCTGTTCACGGTCCAGACACGGCAGTGCCGTAGGACAAGCGACGCTGATCGTTCCATCGTTCACAACGAATCTGTAATCACATTACAATTATTTAATTAATTCAAACCATCGCTAAACAGTAAAGCAGAACACCGTTTTAGTTATATCAGGTTCTCTCTCAAAGCGTAAATTTCTTTTTTTTTGCAAATTAACTTTCAATTGACTGAATTTTCAATTGATCATAGAGCTCTTTCCAGCATTCAGGATATCTTTTCCAAACGTTATGTCAAATACACTCCAATATCGTGATCATCAGTGAGAGTACATCAGCGAAAGCGATGAAAATGCGTTGCAGCAATCACAAATTTCACCTGAACACTTTTCGAATATGATCGAAAATTTCAAAAAATCTCAAGAAATTCACAGTTCACTGCCAGGTCCAATCAATTTGTAGCTGTGTTTTGCACGATCTGTCTCATCCAAGTCCTCCACCTCGAGTTGTCCCACTTTCTGTCCAGTTACACTCGACTCTTGAACATGGAAATCGTATGAAGTCGACAGGAATTTCGGTGGAATATCACTGACATCCTCTTTTACTACAATAACACGCTTTGATACCGAGATCAACGGTCTTGTGCGCATATTTGCTGATATCTGAAAATTACTTCATTGAAATCCTCTCGTAGCTTAGGTACTCACTTGAAATGCTGCGATGAAATGATGGTGTTGACGATGCTGATGAAGCATTGATTGTACTAACCTCAATAGTAAACTCATTTGGAGCGGTTTCATAATCGAGAAAAGTGTTGTCGTTGACCATTAAAAACACCGTCTTTCCAGGCTGCATTTCGTTAGGCCTGATCTCAAACGCAGTCGAATTCACCGATAACATTATTGTATCGTAAGGATCCTGAAAATTTACCGTTTCTAATTGTGCTAATGTTTTCTTCACATATATTCCCTTTTCGAATATTAAATGATGCGAGTTAGTATCATTACCAAATGTCACAATGATATTGCCATCACTATCTTTCAAAACGCTAACTATCAACGATCAATTTTCTGTAATAATTAATCTTTTTACAAACCATTTGTTTTGCTGTAACGAGTATCTCAAAGTTCGGTACAAATTCACCATTACGAAGACCCTCTGATATATGAAGTTCTCGTTTGTTGGGCATTCTGAATTCAATTTTCAGCTCTGAAAACGTTTCATTTAGAACTGATCGACAAACACTTACAATAGATAGAAATTGTTTCAGAGACAGAACACACTTCACAATGCATTCAGTTGAATTTACTGATGAATTTTCAAAAACAGAATTATTTCTTTAAGACCTATTATATCTGATGAAAACAATTCAGTGAAATATTTGTGAAAGCAACCCTCGAAATCAGTCTATCACGGCATTGAAAATTTTATCACTAAACCTGTATTATATGTTCTGGATGGCCCTCTTGAGAGATTCTCTAGCAAATCTCCAGATTCGGTGGTTTTCAATCTTGAATCCCAGCTTTCTGTTGTTGTCGTTACAAATCCAGCCTCGCTTGTCTCTTCAATCCGAGGATTCCGAGTTGTTTTGCTTGCAAAATCTTCAGCAGCTCCCCCTTCTATATTCTCATCCGTGTTTATTGAACCCATATTTAATGCTATTGTATCGTCTGCGTTAGCATTTGTCAGTAAGTCGCCTCCCATATCAGAAGATGACATCTCAGGATTCATCGTAGTCGTCGGAACCGATGTGAGATGATCATCAACCTCAAATTGGTGATCATTCCCTTGAGCAGCTGCAGTTGGACTCCTACTACTAGAAGCCTTCTGCCCTACTTCAGACTCCTCGACGGTCAGCAGTGTTTCTGTCGTTGTCATCGTCATCATCGATTCTTCTGCATTCATATTAACCAGTGATTCTTCAGCCATTCTCTCTGAACTATCCTCGTTCGCGTTTAGAATCCATTCAGAGTTCACATTTTCATCTGACTTCGCACCAACAGATTTATTATTTGATTCATCCGATGATGAGCTTTCAAAATTCAAATGCTTCTCTGTAGTTGGAAGCATTCCTTCAGTTTCGTCCACTGAATATGATCCTTTAGAGCTTGAGGCTATCTCAGTTATCACTTCAGCTGTCGCATTCATCACATTATTTGATTCATCTTCTTCCACCAAACTACTTACTCGGCCCACCTCACCATCAAAATTTTCAACTTCATTCTCAATATCATTGCGTTCTGTTTCAGATGATCCAATTTCTGACGATTTATTTGCTCCAAATCCCGATACCCGTATAGGTGCAGTTGCGGCTGAGGGAAATCCTGTTGTCGTTGCGAGTGCAGGTACTGACGATGAACTCTGAGAATGCTCGCCAGATTCCATCTTATCAGTTGTGGACATTTCTTTATCACTTGTTAGCATTCCCTCAGTAGTTGTCACTATCCTGTAATCAGTTTGCGTTGTCATACGAGTTGTGATATCCACAACCGAATCGTTCATATCATTAGATTTCGTAGTGTCAATATTGAAATCTGCTTCAGAACTTGACCAGGTCGGCTGGGTGGACGCTGCTAAATCCTTTTCACTGTTTGAGTCATTCTTTACCATAGAAGGAGAACTTCTTTGGGGAGATAACGTGGTCAGTTTCACTTTAACAGTCATTATTTCGATCTTCACATTCGCCATCGAAATGAATTCAGCCTGTTTTCCCTGAAATTTAGATATAAAGTAGTTCTTGATTGATCTATTTCATAGATCACCATTCATTCCTTATAGACTAATCGTAAATCAGCAATTTAAGCAGTCATATATCATCTGCTTAACTGAGAATTACAAGTGTAAAGTAATATCAAACCTTTATCGAGAATTTATAAAATCCATTGCTGGTCTTAGACTTGTCCACATCAACATCAGCTCGTAGCATTATTTTCACAGCACTTATGAGATGATTCGATTCCTGGAATAGAATAATAATTACAATGAAACGATGACAATAACAAATTCAAAAGCAAATAGTGACAAACGAATACTACACCTGTTTCGTCATAATATCACCGATTTTAAACCACTTTAATCTATCGAACATAATCTCAAATGAAGGTGCACTAGTGCCCAATCGTCCAATGAAAAACACAACCGCTAAAAATTGTTCCTCCTGAAACAAGAATACTTCATAGCTAACAAACTCATTAATCGATGCGATATTAGATGAATTCACTAATGATCGATATCAATTTTCCTTTGGAGCATTCTCAAACAACGTTTCAAACAAGCAATCTTCATGGTTTCCAAATGTTTTACTTCATAGAATTTCTGCTTTTATATTTCCAAATTCTCAAAAATGCAATACACAATAAGTAAAAACCAACTTGAGTTTTGCCTTCCGGAATGACGATTTCATAAGATGAATGCTCAAAGTGTGGCAAAAACTCGAAATTCGGTCTGTTTTCCAGCGACGAATTGAGATTCTGATTCGATGCTACCATAATATTCGCAACTGTTACACGCGGTGTTGTTCGCGCTGTTGAAACTGTTGTCCAATTGCTTGATTCATCTGTTACCACATCACTGGGGGAAGTTGTTACGACCACATCAATGGTCGATGCCTCCCGAACATCTGACGCATTCTTATTTCGATACAATGCTGCCGAATTATCTTTCGCGGACGTTGAAGATTCCAAATGAATGGACCCGAACTTCGGTTCCAAACTCGAAATTTCGACTCCAACATTCCCAGCTTCTGACCCATTCATAATAGCTTCAGAAGCATTTGGCGGTGATTCCGTAGTGCTTGAAGGCACTGATTCTGACCTTATTTTATCATCTATTGCAAATAAATCAGCTATCTGCTCAGATGGTTCCGCGATAGCAAGTGAGCTTGCAGTTGCCGTTGCTGTTCTCATGCCTTCATCAGATGATTCTGAGGTCACAGTGGTCGTAGATGAGAAGTACTTAAGCGTACTCTCAGATGAAGCGTCTTGTTCAGTGGGAATCTCGACTGTGGTGATTTCATGCTCTTGCTGCTGTTGATTGTCGTCGTTTTCCAATGAATTCGTTTCATTCGATACAACGAACTCAATCGTGAAATTCTTATTCTGAAAATGGAAGAACGTAAAAAATGAGAAAAATAGGTAAATTTTGCATTAAAAAGGAAGTTGCCTAAAAGAAAGGAAGTCACCCTATAAACAAAACATTGTGATTCGGAACGCGGAAAAATCTCGCACAATCTCATCATACAAAAAAGTAAGGGTCGGTTTATTCAAAACAAACCCCAAAACATGAAAATATAGTCATTTAGGAATACTATGAATATAAGTTAAGAATTCACAGAAAGGGAAACAGATGAAACAGAAAATGAAGGAAACCTCATAGATATTCTCCATAATGGTTGAGTCGTTGCGATGCTGTTGAATAATAACAGCGAATGGTAAATGAAAATCTTTGGGGTTTTGTTCAGATGAGTAAACAACTCTGAGTTGATAATTACCCGGAGTGATGAACTCAGTTAAGCAATACACCAAATCCGGTCGATAACAAACAAATTCCAAGATATTTCCATGGGAATTTTTCGCTTTCACTGAGAGAACTTCATCACCTTAAAAAATATTTGAATTCAGGATCATTTCCGTTTCAAGATACCTTATTCAATGTCAAAATCGATGCAATTCCATGACAACTTTATGAACTCACCAAACGTCGTATCGCTTCCAATCGTAATCGGTCGATCGAAAATTTCCGCATCACTCCAATCAATTTCATCTCGTTTTTGCAAGTCATTCACTACCGTCGTCGTTGCAACAGCGAGCAAATCCTTTTCGTCGTTTGTATCGCTCATTTTTGAATCATTTCTTTTCAAGTCTCGCGTATCATCACTATCATTTTAATTAAAATCATTAAAAATAGAAAGGCAAATATCAAAATATTCAATGAAGTCAAAAAATATTGAATTATCATTATTTCAGTTGACGATTTGAATGGGAAGCAATTCGAATTGAAAACTTATTCGAATTATCAATCGGATCTCCCTCGCTTTCACACAAATGTTTTCCGCATATCAGTGAATACTCAAAATTATTATACGATACTCAAAACCTCGAAGTCTAATTGATCCGTGGACATGATGAGGATTACAACGATGTTGTACTCAACATGGTCGTCGACGATATCCTACACATCTGTCAGATTCAATTGCGGATGATTTGTTTGAATGAACAATTAAAAGAATACCTAAAAGCGATAGTCGCATTAATATCTGCATCATTTGTTGGTATTTGTTGCTCCTCTTCAGTTTTTTCAATCGTTTCAATGCTGCCGTCGAGTTGGCGCTCTGCGCTTAGAAAGTTACTTTCAGGTGGGTTTTCTTTTCCTTGAGGACGATTGCCTTGCCCCATCGATGGCAGATCATCCTCCATTGAAGTAACTGCAGATAACTGCTGTTCCATATTCCCCGAATCTCCTGGATACCCGATACTCTCTATAAAAAGAATAGCAAAACTAAAATAAATCTTGATCTATATAGTATCAAAAATAATGCGATTAATTGATTGTTTCATTGACTGCTCCCTTTCCGGCTCAGTTTTTGCCCAATAAGCTAATGAAAGGGTGATTGAAAGCAAAAATCAATCCTCTGTGGACATTCAAAAACTATTAATTAATCCATATGATGAAAATCCATGGCTACTCAAGTTTGCCAAATTCATAATAATAATTTGTGGATTGATTAGGATAGATCTGGAAGCTTACGGTCTTACCACACCTTCAGATCTTAAGACAGTATAAAACAATAATGATGAATACTAACCTGTACTCTTGGAATTCACTCGCCCCTTGTTGAAAATCTAAAAGTTATCATCCTTGGAGGGCTAATCGAATGAACAATTAATTTATTCGAACAGTAAACAAAAATCGCTGAATTCATTCAACTGCTCCATGTGGATTTCCTTTCAACGAAAAAAACACAAATGTTGAATCAAAGATAGTCAGGAATTGCGCAGTCTGGCTTTGTAATCATAAGCTGAACTGAGAGCGTGCAAAAGGCTCAGATTCTCTTCAATTCTTGTCATTGCAACACGGATGCTGGCAAACTGGAGGTTAGTTACAAGTACGAACCTGTTTTGTGGCATCCTCTAGCATTTGATCCCATGCTAATTCAGATTTATCAAGCGATTTGACAAAACTGTTTTTATCAGGTGAAGAGAACGGGTTCGTTTTGGCAGAAAACTGCTCATGTTTCAGCTTCTTTAACGATATTTGCCCTGAAAATGACAGAAGTAAGACGCACTTCAACTCAAATACCCTCACTAACTGTCATTTCTAGCTCAAAGTTCTCTCATTCTGATAACTTCGTTCCTAAAAATGACTACTCGGAAAGATTCGAGCAGTTTTTGGATTTTTTTTTCTCATTCCGATTCGATTTTGCGCCCGATCCGGACTGCGAATAAATAAACTGCCAAAATATCCATAATAGGCATTCAAGATTTTGGATTTTTACCTAAGTTTCTCGAAATCCAGCTCTCCTATTCAACATATACAATTTGTTGTTCACTGTATTGCCGAAGTATTCCTCAGAAAAGTTAAAATATTTCTAAAATTAAGGAATTAAGCCTCAACTGTCTTATAATTTACTTAAGAATATGCCACTTTTGTTTCGGTCAATTGTCAAGTTCATTCTACATTTCTACATTTTGAGTGATCAGTTCAGATGTTTTTATGCGATAAAAATTGTCTATCGCAATGGAAATTCTCATTCGAAGGTGAATGTTCTAAATTTTGTGGCTGAACACCAGATATAATTGGATCAGATATATGACACTGTGATTTCAATAATTAAATTGTGTTAATAGAGTATGTAGTGAAATTAATGATGATGTCTTATGAATGTGACATATTCACTGATAATGCTATTGCTGTATCAATAGATGAATATTCTCAGGCACACATCAAATATCGTTATTATTTTACTACTACTTGCAATACTCACCTTCGATTACACTCACGAAACATGCTGCAAACAACAGTTTATACATTGCATTAATCCACCTGAAATATTTCAAATTATTACCTCAACTTTCATTATCTCTCACATGCTATCGCTTATATCTATCACCCAATTTGAATCCGATCTCTTCACAAACCAAAAAGTTCGATACCCTCAAAACTATGCAAAATCCCATCTCATTTCATCAATATCTTTGATAGATCAAAGAAAAACTTCTCGATGATTAGTAACAAAAAATCACCTGCGTTGTTAACTACTAACAAACCAAGCAGAATAATCAGAATGAGTTACTTAAGAAGTAAAAGCAGGGTAAACGCATATCGCAGAAACTTACCTATATCGCATAACAACGATATTGATATCGATGAAAGACACAGGATGACTAAAATTAAGATTGCAAATGGATATTTGACAAGAAACGACGTTTCTGCACTGCAAATGTCTTTGACGATTCTCTTTCTCTCTCTGTTTCACCTTCAATATCTGACCCAAATTAGTGGAAATCTCTTTGATGAATCGCTCTTTGATAGTGTCATCTTCGAGTAGGTTGATTTGGGTGGGTTTCTCTCAGATGAAAATTATTTCTGAGACGACCGTCGAAAAATTGTCATTCTATCAGCGAGAGATTCCCCGATATCGATTAATGAAACGATTTGTCATCATCACTGATTAATTAAACAAGTTTCATCAGTGAAATGATTCAATCAAGTTGCAATCATTATAATAGTAGATATGTGACTGCCGAATGGTTGAACACTGAACTCGCATGGTCATCTATCTTCTTATGATCATTCCAATCGTTATGACCACCATTTGACTCGAATTATACAATTCGTTTAGGAATCTGAATTTCAAAATCGCTGTTTCATTTTCAGTTGCTGGCCACTCATATGAGAATTTTCTAAAAGCATTTCATTAGTTCCAAAGCTTTTGTTCAGCACAAACGGATAATTATCATCATGTCATATCCTCATCCACAATGAAAGAGTTGATTCCACATTATTCCAATCTCTTAGATCAGTGCTTGTCGCGCTTGCAAGCTGCACTACACTTTTCGATGGTCTAGCTGGCTGTCATTACACTTCCTCCCCACCTTTCCCATACAAGAATTTACTATTTCGACGTATAACATCAGAAGAATTTGAAATTCTCGACAGCATGAAAGAAATCAATTTCCTGGAATGGAACAAGTATTTTTGGAACTTTGAGTATTGTCGTTCATCACCGAAGAAATATTACACCACTTGGAAACAAATAAGTAAGCGGTTGAGCAAGTAGAAATTGTCAAAAATTGAATGCAGAAATTCATATCATCGGAAAATACTCGAGAAAACAAGACACCAATCATCTGAATTTGATGAAAAATGTTCATGATGAATTCAGTATTTAACTGAAGTAAGAATTACCGAACCGCTTACAACTAATGAATCATAAAGTGTAAGCAAAAGTAAATGCGAACTAATTTCCACGAATTAACCATTCGTTCACATAAAGTATTAAAAGTTACGATTTATTGATCTACCAAAATAAGTTATGAACATATCACAGAATTGGCTAAGAAAGTGAGTTAAGTCCTTGATCAACGGGAGCATGAAGCAGAATATATTTCATTGAGCAGTTCCAGGATACTAGGAGAAACTCGCTTGAAACGGCACAGCAATTTTTTTTCGGAATTTTTTATAATTATCCGATCTTTCTGACATCATCAAATTACTCCCCAAAGGGCGATTTAAACCCCTATGAGAAACACTGCTCTAGGTAAAGTATAATGGATAAAGCAATGTTCAATATCTTCTGCCTAACTGCAGCATTTATCTGGTAGCATATTGGTGAAAAAAAGTTGACTGACTTAAGTTTATGACCTTAGACTTTTATTGATTGGTATAATATTATATTTTGGCACAGTATTTAGGTAGTTCATGCATTTTTGATTAATACTTCGGTTATTTTTTCAGTCATCGAAGTAATTTTTTCCGAATATATTGTCGATCATTTATTTCAATTTATTTGTTGCTTTATTGAACTAACCTAGGAGTATTTTTAGTATTACTCATATTGAATGTACCACGACATTGCTAAGGAATATATCTGAAGCACAATCTATTGTATCATGAAAATGAGTTCGATTCTAATGCATTTGTTCAGTTGTTTTCAGTATCGAATTATCTTCGGTTTTCATTGTTTTGTTCTCATTCGCGGTGAGGTCATAATTAGATTGTCTTCATCATATTATCAGACCGAGTCGAGACGATACTCAATTTGAGACGAGCAACTCATCAAGGAAATTGCAACATTGAAGAGAGTGACCGACGCCGATTCGGTTAATTGAAAGTGCGAATACATTATACTTTTCTATCTCTCGCGTCTTTCATACTGCTACTCCTCGTATTGAAATCTCCCCTCAGATTACGATTTTTGCAAAGTGTGAAATGAAACAAATCAGATGTGGATAAATTTTTTATTTTTTGTTTCTGTCAACGATCGCAATTAACATTTCCATATCCATCCCGAATCATACGTAACAAAACGCATGAATGTCTCGAATGAAACGGATGACATTGTGAGAACAAAACATTGACAAGAATAGATAAATAAACAAACGACATCGTACGAATCATCGTAAGACTTTTATTGATCTAACCGCCTTTTTATCACTTATAAGGACAATCAAATTACGAGCGAGTGGATGATCAGGCTACCGACTGCAACCTTAGACTAAGTCTCAGCGAGATACAGGTTCAGATTTAGTAAGAAGTTTGAAAGTCAGAAATGATCAAAAGACGTTCGTGATTACGTGCCATGTGATCGTTTAAGGATGACCAAATCATCACATAATTAATTAGCATTCAAAATGCTCTAACTAGCGAATGATCGCAAAAACCTAAGAATAATCCAAAGACGATGATGATGTTACATTTAATGCAGCCCATTCAGGGAATTCATTCAACGGAAATACCAAATTCGCCAAAGTCGCCATATAACCAACTATAATACCAGTGGTCACCAGTGACAAAATCACACCGGCAAGAATCTGAAACCGTCAACTTTTGACTCTTCACTAGATGAATCGACCGTATTTATCAATCGAAATCGACATTCCAAAGAGACACTTCGATGGTATGATTCAAAAACAGTGAAGAATGAATCGCAAACGGTCTCTGACCAAACGGAACGGCTAAAAACGAAGCACAACCGTATCCTACCATATCAGAAACCTTCAGTAAACCACTCGTGAAAACGATTGCATTCGGTGGTGTGCCAACAGGTAGAATGAACACAAACGAGCATGCTACCGTCACTGGGAACATCATCGCTAGCGGGTTTACTTCGGTTTGTTGAGCCTGTTCCGTAGATTAATGATAAACTGATATGTCAGCTAGCATTCAGCAGTTTATTGATGAGCAAACACCACATGCAAATATCAACCTCTATGACAGTGGTTCTCAAGTTCGGGTGCTTCATTACCCCTTTTGATGATCTGGCATGCCGCCTTCCCCCCCGCTGATACAAGAAGTTACTATTTCTGCGTATAACATCAAGATAAACGGAAAACGGCTCCGGAAATTTCTCACCGTAATGAAAGAAATTAGTTATGTTGCTCATTAATGCAATCGATTATGATTGCATGAAAAGCTATTGTCTATGATACGCTCACCTTAAACTGATTTTGATGGATTCTCATTCTTTTCAGACGTGTTGTGTTCACTCTCATAGCTGTCACATGCAAATATCGTTCTCTTGATGAGTTTTTCTCATTCACTTCGTCTCACTTCACTTCAAAAATCGAATCAATTTCTTATTCTGTAGCATATACTATTTACTGGACACGTTGACGAGTGCTGACAGCCGAAATCAACAAAACAGCAATCGAATATTATTGCTCAACAACGTTCGACAGCCAGACGATCAATTACAGAGTGTATTGGATAGAATGAGAATTTGACTTTAATTGTTGAGTGAAATGAATGAGAAATTAGCAGAAGAGAACACTTTTGGTGATAAAAGCTATGAGAGCGATTGTAGCAGCAAGGAAAAGAATGAAAACCCTGTTAGACCCTTACGAGTTAATGATACTTATAGCTAGAAAATGAATGGTGTTGCCATCGGCTAACCGCATTTACATAGTCGACTCAAAAAAAAACACCATCATAATGACATTCTATCATAAAATAACAACTACACGAAATACTAATTTCCCGACCCCTCCATTCCCCTTGACACCTCCAAATTACCCAACATGGCTAATTTCACCACCTATGAAAACCTCTGCTCTTTGATATTCTGGCCATCTTTTATAACTGAGCACAACCAGAAAGTCGATTCGTTACTTCACAGTTTCTCGATAAAAAAATTGCGGAATGTTATCAAAACGAGATTGAAATGAACTGACGAGGGTTGAGACAATCGGCAGAAAGATGCTGGCCGTTACAGTGTTGCTGCATATATTGGTCACGATCATCGTGGCCACTATAAAAATGGCTTGTAGCAAAGGCGTTGGTAGTTGGCTCAAATGGACGAGCAAATCACCGATAACTGCCGATAGACCAGATTCTTTCACTCCTTCAAGACATTTTCATTCATAACCAAAAAAACTCGGAAAATATCCGATGAGCAGGGAACATATCCGATGAGGCCCACTCAATAAGATTCTCAGGTCACATATTCACGATTCATGGGCCTCTCTAACAAAACACAGCCATATGATTGAAATCGCGATCATTCCATTCAAATAAGAAGAGCAATAATTAATGGCAAATCGATCATCTCCCGACAATACAATAGTCTGCATGACCAGAAACACCATCACCCTCACCTATCCATTCTCATTCAGATATTAACCTCCTCTGGTTGCTTTTTTCGCTAAATCACAATTATAACTTCTATTCTAAGATTATTCATTTAGATCTGCGAATTAATGAGTATGAAAATATCTGACCAGCTGCCAGAGCGAAACCACCGCCGAGTAACAGAACAACACTCCATGGAAACTGAGTTTGGATGGTTCGCCAATCCATCAGTGTTCCACGACGTTTCGGTGTGGAAAAAGGATCTGAAACCACTTGTTGACCTCATTTCCTCATTATGCCGTTCCAGGAATCTTTTTAATTATGCATATTCCCCCAAATGTCACATAAATGTAGAAGTGCATTGTAGAACTTCGCAAACTCAATGGGCAATGAACAACCTCTACCAAATTTCATTTCATCTTTAGTTATCCGACACTTAAAAATCGCATTCACCTCGTTTATCGCAAAACGACAAATCTGGCCATTCATCTGGCAACGCAAACAGCAACACTGTAACTAGTATTGCACTTGTCGCATCCGTATAATACCTGAAATGATTTATATCAACTCGGATCATGTGGAACTGCTGTTAGTTCTTTCGAATAACACTTTTCTGTATTCAGAGAGATTCTTACCCTTTCGGGAAGAGGTCACCAAAGCCTGGTATCACCTCAGGTTCGCGACCCATCCACAACAATATCAGCAACGCAAAACACACCAAAACACTCTTCTCAGCGAAACTGTAACAGTGCTGATAATGTATATCAAGAACAAGCCAACGGTTGAATTCATATGAATTAATCAATCAGCTAAAGTCACCTCATTGGTGGTAGTCGATTATATCGACGTTTCATCACATTCGCAGCCTCTTCATCAGCCGGATACGAGTGCCGTAAAAAGATGAATAGTAATATTATATAGCAAACTAGCAAGCAGATACTCATCAGTGGAAACGCAAACGCGATCCACGTCAAATAGTTCAGATCTGTGTCTGTGTTCGGAAACAATCTGAAACATTCATCAACAATAACGCCGATAAGAAAGATCATAAAGCAACAGTTTCTTGGTTTTATTCTGAGAAGTTTGTTGGAATTTGTTGCAATGTCACTGCAAAATTCTTGAAATAATCGCACTTTTCGAAATTTGACTCACGTTGCAATTTGTCCAACCATCACAAGATTCGGCGGTGTTCCCGTGATAGTTGCTGTTCCACCGATATTTGCCGCAAAACAAATGCATATCACAAGTCCTTTGGCCATATCCGATTCTTCTTTCGTCGATGGCAAATGATCAGGAATCTCGATCCTGGAAAGATACATACATCTGTACATGGTTCTATAGTGTCGTTCATTGACCATCGATAGGTCGGTCTCTTATCGTTTATTTTCTGTCATGAGCAATCTCTTTAGTTAATCTATCAGTGACACTCTTCAGTAGTTTCTAAAAAATTTGATCTGAGAATCTGCGAATCTAAAAGTGATCAAAATGCAAGCAATTTTCTATAATGAAGCCGGCAATTCCAAGAAAACTATCTGCTAAACCCACGTAACAATGCAAAAGAGGCAGCTATTTAATAGAGAAGCATTGAATCGAGCTGATCCCTCACTATTAAATTTAATTGCTTGGATGTTTTACTCAAAGACGTTAGATGACGATTCGTATTCGTATTTTTCATCACCGAAATCGTTATTCTCCAAAGTGAGTGCCGTTCTAAATTGCTTTCCTTTCCTTTTCAATAAATTTGAGTAAACAAATAAATGAGCAGAAAGAACGCATTATGTTCTCTGTTCAGCAGCTAATCACGAGATGCTCGAAGCAGTCACTCAACGCAGCATCACATAATTACTATTTCATTTTATGTGTGATTCACAAACGACAATCCGTCAAGAGTATAACGCAAAGATTATCCAAAATACAACATCCTCTCAACCGTTTCAGACGTCATTAATTGACAGACATCCTGAATCGATGATATTTCTCTGCTCATTTCGAGCCTATAAAATAAAGCTGTGACCTCGTCGCTGTTATGTCCTCAGTATCGGCGCGTTTCTCCATCGTAGACCTTCTGCTTCGTCTGGCGCGATACGACTTCAAAAGTTGTTCGGATACAGACTGCGCTATCGGCACCATCATTGCTGTGGTGGCCGTATTCGAGATGAACATACTTCAAGTGAACACATTATTCACAACATATCAACTGTGCAACAACAACAACAACAACAAGTAATATGATATATAAGTCACCTTAAAAGTGCCGTAACTGACATGAAGCCGAACATTATCCTGAAATAAGTCAATGCAATTTAAGGTTTCTTTAAACGTTGACGTTTCTTTAAACAGTAAAATTTTGGTTTAGATCTAAAATGACTTGAGGTATTTGGATTACCATTTTGGTTGTGATCCAACCAGAGTCACAACCCTCAAAGCGACCCGTTCATGAAGATTGCATTTCTCCACTGCGACAGCCATCATCAATCCACCGATGAACAAAAAATTCGTATCCTGAACTTTATCCAATGCTTAATTCACCCTTTTTTGCTGAAAACCTCACTCATTCAGTTATGTTCTATGATCTTGATTAGATCAATGTATTACCTATCACCTGCGATCAATCAATGTATTACCTTTTTCAATGTACCTTTTTTTATTAGATCAATGTATTACCTTTTTCCTTACCTATCACCTGCGAGAAATCATGAATTAAGCATGTCCGATAAGGAGAACACGTTTTGCTCGTATGGCAACAGTTTGCTTAAACTGACGACGTCAAATGACTATTCATTGGGTTTCTTTGAATTTGTGCTTAAGATAAATTATCTGCACAACAGTAGATTTGCTGATAATGAATCACCATAAACCAGAATTAATTGAGTTATGTCGTGCAACTAAAATCAATATTTTTGTGCAAACATCTTTCCGATATGACATTTTTTTGTGTGATAAATGAATGCATCAGTGTCTCGTGATAGATGAATATCCATGAATTTTTCCCTTCCTCAACTCTCTTTGTGTTTCATTTCCATGTCACTGTTCTTCGTCTAGCAGATAATATCTGTTTAGCAGATAATTTTTCTGACACCAAAAAATAGCGACAAATGAAGACAGAGCGAATGAAAGACTTTATTTTTAACAACTGAAAAGCATCTGCTTCTTGATTATGTCTCATGGGATGGATTTCTTTGATAACACTGACGATGAAAGAAAAGAATCTGCACGGCGTTGCAATGGAAAATGGCACGGGAATTCTTGCGAAGTTATTATACAGTATTGCTTCTCAAAATAGAACACGAATTATGAATTTCTAAAGTTGTGATTGATTGATGGATATTGGATGAGAGCAAATTGTGATCAGCGACAAAGTTTTTGCACAATCATCGACGAAGTATTCGTGGAAGCTCATTGAGAGGCTAGCTATTTGAATGCTGTGAATTTCTAGAAAAACTCCACTGTGCTGAGATCTTCCTATTCAGAGACTTCCGAATATTGCAGATCATAGTTTGACGGCTATCCGCTCATTCCAGGTTGTAGATTCACAAAATCTTCTCGGTTAATGTGGCCGAAATGAGCGATTGACTAACGTTTAAGAATTCTCGAGCAACAGTTTGAGCGTCCAATATACCGGTGCAAGGAAATAAGACAATTGGGAGGAGGGCTGTTGCCGGGAGTGGAATCACCTCACACATCCAATAAATGGCCATCAGCGTGATGCAGAATGCGCATCTGTACTTCTGAAATATACGATCATTCACGTCTGCTGATCGCACTTCACTTCGTCTTATTAAGTTTTTCGATCAGCCCTCTCAGTCTGAATGTGATGGCTTTCGGTTAAATTTGAACTCAGACATGGAGCTTAATTTGAGCTTAATCATGACATTGATCCATGCCAAAAGCAATTTCGCCATTCATCAATAAGCTGTTAAGCTAGTTTCCCTTTCCACACGCCAAGAACCTTTCAAAGTTCCTGACAATTTTTCGAATTTTGTTACTTCATTAAATTTGATAGGCTGTGAAGGCCTGATCATATGATGGATCGAGATTTTGATGGAATGATTCGCCAGATACAAACCGGATCAGGCGACATCAGACATGGGGCGAGAATCATCGGAGTCAGGATTAGGACGAATGATCGCCAAAAATACAGGATATCCGCCAGCATTCGATTGCGGAACGTTCCAGGATTCTCCGGATTCTGCGCCAACTCATCCACATCCGAGCCACTGCATATTGGCTGTGTTGACGAGCTACTAGCGATCGCTAAACGATCCTGTGATAAGCCAACGGCCAATGTGCTCGATTTACTCTAAAAGCCATATCGGTCATTAATTTTGCTCTGATCATAACTGCTTGCTTAGTTTCCAAATCATGCTAATAGTACCGCTATTATCTAAATAATCCCAAAATCCCCACAACCATCAGCTCATTCTCCAGTCTTATATTCTTCACTGAATTCTCCTGAATCCATCATCAAAAAGATCCGTTGCCTTCTGTCAGCTAGGAGAGAACCTGAATTTTGTTGAGAAAACACGTGACTTCGTTGTGATTTTGGAATTCAAGACGTGATGAAAAGCCATGGCATGCTTTACAAATTACCGTCAGTTCCGGTGATGGGATGGGTGATAAAAGCGTTCGAGTGGAATCATCATAATCGGAAACGACCAAGAATGGTGCGGACGTGGTCGTTGATCCGACTCGATTTCGAGGTTTTTTTGTGGACGAGGATATTTTACGGTTTTGAGATTGTGACGTATTATGAGAAGACATCGTGGCAATAATTCTCTTTTATCTATTCAAATGTTCCAAACTGTTGATCAGAACGAACATCGCGTTTGAGGAATATTTCACAGTAGAAATACTTGATGCCCTCATAATAATAAATAATAATAATAACTCGAAAATAATAAATTCATAAAAATCCATTGATGCACAAGCACAAATCCATCTACAGACAGCTCTACTGCAACTCTCATTTACACATGACTTTTTATGCTCGTCCACATACGAATGGCGTATATCACATCACCAGAAACGATGACGCTTATGAATTGTGTCTTGAACAGTGACTTGTTTTAATTAAATAGTAAAGGTATCCACTGATATCCGCAACGAAGACATCTTGGCTGAAGACTTGGCTGAATAATAAAGCAGCAGAATGCACTCACTGCCGCATGGTAGTAGCAGTCTTAATCTCTCTTCTGATGATAGCTCTATTGACTAGATTACTGGCTGCTCGAGGCGAAACAATGATGGCTAAATGTGATACTCACTAGACAAAATGCTGACGCTTAGGCGGCGTGCGTGATACTGACTGAGACAAATACTGAGTGGGTCTGACTGGGTTTGTTCAATTCTTACGAGGCGTATTGCTTCACTGGTTAGTCAATTGAAAACGTTAGCTGAGAATTTTGGACGTTGATAGTCGAGAGTAAATTGAATTGAATTGTATAGAATAATGTGGAATGTTGAAGAGAGTTTGGAAAAACTGGAATCGAATATGGAGAGAATGTGCCGAATTTGGAATGGAATGAGCGTTGATGCCTTTACACAATAAAAATGAACACAAAAAAATCAACTGCAACAACAAAAAATTGCAACACTCGTGACGTATTCCCGTTTATGTATATCGTTCTCATATGCAATTTATCCGATGTGTATCCGATAAAATCGCATCAATATCCTATCTCATTAACAGATCATTCGTAATCAATCAAACAAAAACTCCATTCAAATAATTCAGTTTTTTAACACTTTTAGTTTAATATCTCCGCTAAACTTCTCAATCTCCTTCACCTAGAAACGATCGAAACACAAAAGAAAATCCAGCAATTAATCATTCCTGGCCTCTGTTCACTTACATTCGAATGCCTTGAAATTTCGAGGAATGCAACAAAAAAATATGAGGATCCAGAAAAAAACAGGAAAAACAACACTTACTTGTTCACAATCGGCTGCCAAATTTGTTTCCCTTTGCGAATCCATCTTTTCTGGTACAATTAATACCATTTGAATGAACTGATGGGATGTACTGATCTGACCATATCATTTAAATCATTGCATTCAATGATTCCCTGCTAACTCCAATTGATAATGTGCTAGTTTTTACTGATAAG
Organism: Anisakis pegreffii; assembly: GCA_035041965.1. NCBI lineage: Eukaryota > Metazoa > Nematoda > Chromadorea > Rhabditida > Anisakidae > Anisakis > Anisakis pegreffii. The sequence continues at coordinate 203,862 of JAPYMA010000977.1, forward strand.
GTATCGGTTCGAACCGATCATACAACAACAATAATGCGAAATGATGGCAATGCTTTAGCCAGATTGCTATTCAGAGAATAGTGTTAGATTAGATTTTGCACGCGATTATTCATTAGTTAAAATGATCGCGAACAAAATTTTGCTCAGAAATTCACAGAAAAAAAATACGCAGAACAATGGAACATTGATTGTTATCGAAGACAGTTCAATCTGAAATTGGAAAAAAAGTTGTAAAAACACAGAGTGAAACTGATTTGGTGCGGAAAATTTTTGCTTTTTCCCAATTGAACACAATGACACGATAACGAAGTGAGTTCAATCGACAAAATATGCAACATTCTGCTGATAGCTGAGGCTATAACCATTGGAGTTTTAGAGGAAATTGTAGCATCGCTCATCATTGAGCATACAGATGAGTTGAATACGCTCATACCTAGATTCTCTCATAATCAAGTGAGGTCTTTACAACTGAACATATCTCCCGAAATGTAAATTTTCGTCGAGAATACGCACAGCATGCTGATAGAAGAGGATTTTCTCTCTCAGACGCTATCAGAAAACTACGAAAACGCTCAAAATCAGCAAATTTGAGGAGCATGTAGGTGACCTGAAAATTGTGATTATGATAATTCGATTGTGCTGCGTCATTGATCAGCGATCAATCAGATCTATAGATTCATTTGATGTAAACGAAGCGCTATGCCACTTAAAATACGTTAAGAATATGGATTTTTCTCTAAATATGGATTTTTGGATATTTCTCTAAAATGTGGATTTTTCTAAAATCCATATTTTAGAGAAATAGAACTCTAAAAATATGGATTTTTCATCGATAAACCACAGTTTCTTGCTGCAGTGAGAAACTGCCATCTTGCTCAACAAACTTGAGCATATTGCTTGTCAGTAGAATGTGTTACCATCGCAATAACTAACCGAATTATAATAATGACAACTCAATAGCCTTGCGGCGCATATTGATTTGCTACATGCATAAACGAATCGATGAACAATAGAGGAACGAAGAAATTAATCAATGAAAGGATTTAAATCTTATTAGGATCTTGCTCACTTCACATCACCAATAGCTGAAAGTAATCAGATTTACTTTCAACTGGCTGAGATTCGAAGATACATATAACGATTCAGCACGTGAAATCTGTACTACGCGAAAATCAAGCTGCTCGAAAGATTCGAAATTCCTCCATCTCCTGGGTGAATTGCAACCAGATGCCATCTTACGAAAAAAATGGATATTGTAGGACAGAGATAGATCATATCATGGGAGCAAATCGACCAAGATTTTGAAAAATAAGAAAGAAATATTTTCGCCAGAACTGAAAGAATTCCACTATCTTATCAACAACAATGACGAAGAAATGAATCCAAAGCATTAAGCGAAGTTGGCTATGGCACGACCGGAACGCCAGCTACTATGATAAATTATAGGATGTCTCCTGCTGCCGCATTCAAACTGAATAATTTCATTTTCAAAGACTCTTCAATTGAATGCATTACACGATAAACCTTCATTCATTCTCTTTGAAATTCATACGGAATTCGTCACCATCACTCGTACCTCAAACAAATTTAATATCAAATGAATTCATTCTCAATTGCCATCGCCAAATTGATTCAAACAATTCGAACAGAATGAATCAATTTCCGCTCAAAAAAAACAGACTTCTGATGGCAACTTTTTTCGGTTTCCATCTAAATAGCAACCAGCCGACTTAAACCAATAACCAATTTTATTCTCTTAACATCCTCCCATAATCGTGCCTTTTCATTTCGTTTGAATCGATTGCAAAAATTTTCAGTCTCGCTGCAAAAATAGAAAACGAAATGTTCTCTTTGCACTCAATTTTTTGACGGAAAATTACATTCATAGGCAAAAAAAGTCATCGTTCGTTCCAATTTGTTGAGATTTAGATGATGGAAAGGAAGTGTCTCATTTGGGTTGGCTTGAACAAAGTTTCGATGTGAAAACTGATATGCGTGTGGAGAAAATTGTTGAAAGAAGACGTAAGTTCAGAAGAAAACACAATGGACAATTTTAGCAAGAAGGGTGGTCGTAACGACGATACAAACTCATTCGGCTACCTATCTACCTACCTCACAGCTTTCAGTCATTCATGCATCGCGCTTCCACTCGTCATTGTTACCAATAATGACGGATATTTCGATATGATTATCGTGATATTTCAGTCAACGTTTTATTTTCGACAAGGCTCCAATTTAAGTGCAATGAACATACGGTTACATTCCAGTAGTGAACAAATTCCTTCATCCAGTACCAATCACATTCAAGAATTCGCACTTAACAATTATATCCGTTGAAGTAGTGGGTTGTAGGGACGGGAAAAAGTTGGCGACAGGGAAAATCAGCGAGAAAATTTCGCAGTCGGACACCTCGACATTGTATGGATGAAAAACATATGGGACTTCACTGGCCACAACACACACGACTCAGAAGTATAATCACCTCAAAACGTTTGCATGATTGAATACTCATTTTTGACGTTCATGTGAGCATTCGATCAGGTTAATGAAATTTTTAGAAGTTCTTTTGTTTCAATACTAATCGAAACTATTTTTCCGCAAGCAAATTCTACCAGTTTCTCATCATATTTGATTTCGTGTTATCCTGTAGTTAAATCTCTAACCAAAATCTAAACAAATTCCCTCCAGTCTCGATGAGATCCAAAATTTCTCAAAAAATTTTGCAGATTCTATAAACATCTCTTAGATCGTCAGAGTATCCGGGCGATCAAAATCAATCCACTTTTAGCGTTCATTCGTTTAGAGTATGATTTGAAGTAATTACTGAATACAGTATAAGGTATCGTTTATGGTAAAGCTCATTGATATGTTTATGAAGCTGAGAAATAGAGATGAAAGTAGCAAGTTTTCAAGAGTGAAGTACATCCACATATACAGCAACATAGACACGAAAATAATTCACAATGTTCATTACCAGCAGTATATCCACAAAAATTGAAGTGCCAGAGATAAAAGGCATGAATGATTTCATGAGGTATACACCGAACATGCCGACTATTCACTGGAACCATTTCTAGAATTAGATCACAACGATGCGAAACACCACTAAAAGACTGCTTCTATTCGCTGAACAATACGTAACTGAACGAGCAATAAG